>JAKUCV010006179.1:4464-38862 GCA_028386065.3 Turnera subulata
GCCGGTAAGCCTCACGCTCTCTCTCTTTTCTTCCGATTTGGATTGGTTTGGGTTAGTTTGTTTGATTGAGTTTGTGTGGGCGTGGGTTTTCTTGTGGCGGTGGGCTAGGTGCTGGTTGGCGGTACGACTTGGTGGTTCCGGGTCTTGTCTGGCTTGTGATTGGTATCCGGTGGGGGTGGATTCAATCGGGTTGGGGTTGCTTGTATGTGTGAGTGAAGTGCTGGGTGTGTGATTTCTGGGCAGGAAGGTGGCAGACTCGGGTCTATTGCCATTCGAGAGTCAGAGGCATCGGGCGTGGCCAGTTTTTTCCAATTTCCGGGTAAGGATTATTTTTCCAACCCTTCTAATAGTTTTAAAGTTGTGAATTATGAGTTTTGTTTTAGAATTGTAACGGGTCAAGAGTGTTGTTATCTTGGTGGCAGCAGTGTGGTTGTCGTGGTGGTTTCGTTTGGTTGTTCGTTGGGGAACTGTTCCGACGAGGTGGTCACCGGATTCCGGCGAGGCTCGGGAATTTTCCGGCGAAGGCTCGGGTTTTTATTCCAGCACTTAACGGTATACTTTGATGTATAATTTGTGTTTATTCATGGCATGTACTTGTAATATCGGATTGGGTTATGTATTATTGTTAATGTACATAATAGAAATCGAGAACGGGAATTATGTGGAATATAACCGGGAATTTACCGACACGGGTAGAACCATAGGCCGGGAAACATTTGGGCTCGGGTTGACCTTGGATTTAAGTAACGGGCTTCGAGCCCAATTTCATACTTGGTTGATTAAGGACTTAGGGAAGTGGGCTTTAGGCCCGGAAATTGAATTTGGACTTAGATTGGACTTTAGGCCGAAAACTCGTAAAGAACATAATGAGTGGACCATAGGCCCGGGAGCCACTTTTGGACTTAGTTGGGTTTAAGCCCGGTGAACCTTAGGTCCCGATACTTAGAGTTTAGGTGAGAGAACATCATGTCGGGCTTAGACCCGGGAATTTCATAATTGGCTAACTAGGGACGGGTTTAACTCAGTTGAGCATTATAGTTACATGCATGCACGTTTTTATTGTAATTGTTTGTAATTTGTTGTGTGTACCGGTATTCAGGCACGGGTAACACCTCGGGAGCTGGAGGATCTGTTTTGGGAAAAGCTCCACAGGACAATCGTCGTTGAGGTGACTTTATACGTCTTTTTATGTTTGTATGCATGAGCTTGTTGGAATGGTCTGTTTGAGTTGCATGCCTGTTTGCTAACATGCTGTGATCCGTATTGTGTGCCTATGTCTTACTGTTTGTTTTAAGTATGAATATTTGGATTGTTATGGAGATAATATGTGATGTGATTTTGGGTATTTGTGTGATGTGCTGTGGGTCAGAGACCCGGATATATGACTAAGAAGTGAATACACACAACCCTGTTAAATCACAACTTTTGGCACACACAAACTAATAATTTGTGAATAAAGATAATGTACAGTAGAAGATAGGCTACTGTGTGCTGATGACCGGTTGGTTCGAGCGGGAAGTGATACCCCTCGGGTTTGCATGCGGGATAGCATGTGATATGCGGATTAGCATATGGGTCTGTAATGACCGGTTCTACCTCCCTCCTTCTACCTTCCCCTTTCTACCTCCCTCTTTCTCTCTGTCTCTCTCTCTCTCTCTATGGATATGTTTGGGCTTCGTGCCTGGTTTTATTTGGGCTTATGCCTGGTTGTCTCATGAGACGGGACCGAGCTCGACGCACACAGTAGGGGGCCCTGAATAATAAAATATAATAAGAAAAACTTAGCACACAACAAATGGAGAATAATGAACTGTTTGCTTGAATGTCTTGGCATGTTAGTACTGGTTGTTGTATGTTCGCTTACTGTCTTGTATCTCTTCTTTCCTTTCAGACTTGTTCTGCACACCTACATAATTAGATTTATACTGCTCACTGAGTAGGCGACTCACATAATCGCCAACGTTGTTTTTCAGACTCTTAGTTAGCGTGCAGTCACTATCTACCCTTCCAGAGTACGGACGTGGTTATCTCAGCAGGTAGCTGTGCTTCTCCTCCCGGTTGGATCCACAGGGCCGACTTGCATCCCACATTTTACTTTTGCTTTGTTTTTATCTTCATTTTTCCGCTGCTCTATGTTTTGATGAGATGTTATTTTCATTTAGATTATTTTATCGGCGGGTTGCCGGGATTTAGTATTGATGATGTATCGGCAGGATGCCGGGTTGATTTGAGGCTTGCTAAGCCGGTTTGTTTATGTTCTTTATGACTTCTCGGGATTTTAAGAAATTTCATTTCAGATAATGTTTTGATATTGGATTTCGTGTCCTGGGTTTCAGGGGTATTTTGGTAATTTCCTTGTGTTTAAGTATTTTAATGCAAAATTGGGACACGGGTGTTTTAGCTTGGTAGCGGAGCAGGCTTCAGATCCTTGGTTTTAAAAGTGTTTTAAAACTTTGTTTTCAAAGTGAATTCTGTGTTTAAGCCTGTTTCCGGATTTATAATTTTAAAAGTGATTTTGACTCATTTGCATTCATATAGGCGTTGATATGGATCACCAGGGGCAGCACAATGCTGAGGATGACGCCGCTACTCATGTCTCTGACAATGTGTCGGTGATGCAGGCTCCCGTCGGTTAGGGGAACAATATTGCAGCAGAGAATAGTGCTGCAGGTGGTGGAGGACAGAATGTTGTGCCACCTGTTGTGAACCCAGCGTTCCAGCAGTATCAGGCTTTTCTTCAGTGGCAGCAGTTCCAGCAGTTTCAGCAGCAGCAACAGGGTGCCCAGCCAGTAGCACCTGCTGCAGTAGGTGGTATGGAGAGTGGATACAAACATACGGATAAGTCTGCAGTGAAGGAATTCTCAGGTGAAGAGGGTAAAGCTAAGGAGTTTGATGATTGGTTTCGCCAGGTGGAGAATGTTCTGGAGAAGTTCACTTGTGCACCTGAGCAGAGGGCTCGATTTGCGGCACATAAGTTCACGGGGTATGCATTGACTTGGTGGCAGGAACTTGTGGCCGACCTACCGAAGCCTGTGGAGATGCCTTGGGAGGATTTCAAGGAGAAATTCTACAAGAAGTTTCTTACTGTTGGTTTTCTGGAGGAGCAGAAGAAGCATTTTCTTGAGGTGAAGCAGGGACTAGATGAGACTGTATCAGCTTTCAGGATCCGGTACAACATCCTTCTCTCTTATGCTAGGGAGTTTGTGCCCGATGAGGTGAGCAAGTGTAGGCGGTTCGTTAACGGCTTACGTACAGAGTTGGCGTTAGCTGTGGCTGGTGGAGGGCACAAGACTTGGGAGGCAGTTTGTGCGGCTGCTTTTGATGCTGAGAGAGTTCAGTTGATCGGGAAGGAGGCTCGGGCAGCCGAGCAGTGGAAGCAGTCATCTGCTTCAGGACAGAAGAGGCAGTATTCTGATGCCGGAGGTGCAGATTATTCTGTTGGACAGAGTTCCTCTTACCAGGGTTCGAAAAAGTTTCGAGGGCAGAGTTATCAGGGTGGACCAGGCAGATCCTCGGGAGGACGGTCCTATCAGTCTGGCTCTCGGGGACGGGTTTCCCGGCATGGTTCTCGGGTACATACTGGTACTGCAATACGCCGGGACACCAGAAGTCATCTTGCTACAAGTGGATGAGGGATAATGGTGGCAGTGGTTCTCAGTATAGAGTACAGAGCTCCGTGGCTAGTGGTGCTGTTTCTTCTTGTCCGAATAGGGGTGGCGGACAGCAGGGTCGAGGTTGTGGAGGTTCTGGAGCTCCGAACCGCGGGGGTGCGACTCAGTCTGCTGCAGCTCCCAGGGTTTATGCCATCACCCGAGAGGAGGCTGCTGGTGCTCCAGAGGTTATAGCAGGTACCTTTATGGTTTTTGGTCAGTTTGCACACGCTTTAATTGATCCAGGTTCAACACATTCTTTTGTATCACGTGCATTCATGACTACTCATAACATAGAGGATGATAACCTTAGTAGGCCCCTAAGAGTCCGTTTACCCACTGGAGAAATAGTAGTTGTTGATCGAGTTTGTAGGAATGTATCGATAGGGTATGATAGTGAGAGTTTCCCTTCTGATCTTGCTGTCATGGATTTGGGAGAGTTTGATGTTATCTTAGGCATGGACTGGTTGTCTAGACACCAAGCAGTAGTTGATTGTCGGGCCAGGGAGGTATCCTTATCTTCTTTGTTGAGGCGTAGATTGGTGTTTGTTGGAGAACGAAGAGTTCTATCGGCATGCTGTATCTCGGCCATCCAGGCTTTCACGATGATCCGAGAGGGTTGTGATGCCTTCCTTGCTCATGTGGTCGATCCTTCGGTACCAGTACCTGGAGTGGAGGATATTCCTATTGTTCGGGAGTTTCCCGATGTTTTTCCTGATGATTTACCCGGGTTGCCTCCGGAACGGGAGGTGGAGTATACAGTTGACTTGGTACAGGGAGTTGCACCTATTTCTATACCGCCCTACAGGATGGCTCCGGCAGAACTTCAGGAGTTGAAGAAGCAACTGGAGGAGTTGTTAGATAAGGGTTTTATTAGACCGAGCATCTCACCCTGGGGTGCCCCGGTCTTGTTTGTGAAGAAAAAGGATGGCAGTATGCGGATGTGTGTAGACTATAGGCAGTTGAATAAGGTGACTGTGAAGAACAAGTATCCTTTGCCTAGGATCGATGACTTGTTCGATCAGTTGCAGGGTGCATCTGTGTTCTCGAAGATTGACTTGCGATCTGGTTACCATCAGGTTCGGATTGCAGAGCAAGACATACCGAAGACTGCATTCCGCACTCGGTATGGTCATTATGAGTTTGTGGTTGTTCCTTTTGGTCTGACGAATGCACCGACAGTGTTCATGTGTATGATGCAGTAGGTCTTCCATGAATTTTGGGACCGGTTTGTAGTAGTGTTCATTGATGATATCTTGGTCTACTCGAGTAGTAAGGCCGAGCATGAGGACCACTTGAGACAAGTTTTGCAGAGGTTGAGGGAAGAACAACTCTATGCCAAGCTCAGCAAGTGTGAGTTTTGGCTGGAGGAGGTCGAATTTCTTGGACATATTGTGTCCAGTGAGGGCATTAAGGTGGATCCGGCCAAGATTAAGGCAGTCATGGATTGGGAGCCACCGAAGAGTGTATCGGCGATACGGAGTTTTTTTGGACTTGCTGGTTATTACCGGAGGTTCATTGAAGGTTTTTCCTTAATAGCGGGTCCCATGACTAAGCTGTTGAGGAAAGACTGTGCTTTTGTTTGGGATGACCATTGTCAGAAAAGTTTTGAGGAGTTGAAGAGTCGGTTGACTTCTGCACTGGTCTTGACTGTTCCGAGACCCGGAGAGTGGCTAGACGGTGTTCAGTGATGCTTCTGGTCTGGGCTTGGGATGTGTTTTGATGCAGGAGGGTCGGGTGATTGCTTATGCCTCCAGGCAGTTGAGAACTCACGAGAGGAACTATCCAACCCATGATCTGGAGTTAGCTGCTGTGATCTTTGCTCTAAAGATCTGGAGACACCATCTGTACGGTGAGAAGTGTCGGATTTTCACGGACCACAAGAGTTTGAAGTACATCATGACCCAAAGGGAGCTTAATATGAGGCAGAGACGCTGGATTGAGCTTCTGAAGGATTATGGTTGTACTATTGAGTACCATCCGGGCAAGGCCAATGTTGTTGCAGATGCATTGAGCCGGAAGAGAGTGGCTTCTGTGGATGAGGACTCAGTTTCTTATGCTTTGCCTTCATTGGTGGAGCTGAGGTCGTTGGATGCACAGTTGGAGGTGGATGTTACGGGGGCGTTGCTTGCCAGTTTGAGCATCCGGCCGACCTTGAGGGATAAGATAATGGAGTTGCAGTATGGTGATCCTCATTTAGCAGAGTTGAGGGATAAGGCTCTCGGTGGAGAGAGTTCTAGTTTCTATGTCCGGAGGATGGTGCTTTGATGACCGGTGAATGGTTGTGTGTTCCGGATGTTGATGATTTGAGGAGATGGATCATGGATGAAGCGCATAACGCGTCGTATGCTATGCATCCGGGTAGCACCAAAATGTACCAGAACTTGAAGAGTCATTATTGGTGGCCCGGGATGAAGAAGGATGTTGCAGAGTTTGTGGCTCGTTGTACGACTTGTCAGCAGGTGAAAGCCGAGCATCAGGCTCCTGCCGGCAAGTTAAGATCTTTGACCATTCCGCAGTGGAAGTGGGAGCATATTACTATGGACTTTGTGATCGGGTTACCGAGGACCCGGGGTCGACATGATGCCATCTGGGTCATTGTGGACAGATTGACCAAGTCAGCTCATTTCCTACCGATTCAGCAGACGGATACAATGGATAAGCTGGCGAGGTTGTATGTTTCAGGTATTGTCCGTCTACATGGAGTTCCACTATCCATTGTGTCGGACAGGGATCCGAGGTTTACTTCCCATTTCTGGAAGAGCTTACAGTCAGCTTTGGGTACTAAACTGAATTTCAGTACTGCATTTCACCCACAGACTGATGGGCAATCAGAGAGGACTATTCAGACGTTGGAGGATATGCTTAGAGCCTGTGTGCTCAATTTTAGTGGTTCTTGGGATGAGACATTACCGTTGGTTGAGTTTGCTTATAACAACGGGTATCACTCCAGTATCGGTATGGCACCATATGAGGCTTTGTATGGGCGAAATTATCGTAGTCCGATCTGTTGGGGTGAGGAAGGTCTGAGACAGGTGATTGGTCCAGACCTAGTCCAGGAGACTGTTGATCAGATCGAGGTGGTTAAGCAGTGCATGAGGGCTGCTCAGGATCTTTTGCCGATAAGCATCGTCGGGAGATGGAGTACAATGTTGGTGACAGAGTCTTCCTCCGTGTTGCTCCCTGGAGAGGTGTTATCCGGTTTGGGAGGAAGGGCAAGTTGAGCCCTCGTTATATTGGTCCTGATGAGATCATGGAGCGGATTGGTCCGCTGGCCTACAGGTTGGCTTTACCGGAGGAGCTGCCGCGCATACATGATGTATTCCATGTTTCGATGCTGAGGCGTTATCGGTCTGATCCTAGTCATGTTGTATCCCCGACAGAGGTAGAGGTTTCTGAGGATTTGACCTATGTTGAGGAGCCGGTGGAGATTTTGGCTCAGGAGGTGCGGCAGTTGCGGAGTCGTACCATTCCTATGGTTCGGGTTAGATGGAGCCGTCATTCCCCGAATGAGGCTACTTGGGAGGTCGAGTCCCATATGCGGGAATAGTATCCCCATTTGTTTTGACGTTTGATATCTTGTAATTTCGAGGACGAAATTTCCTTAAGTGGGGTAGAACTGTAACGCCCCGAATTTTCATAATTTGATTTTTGGAATTTTCGAAAATTTTATTCCAATTTTGCCCTTGAGGAATTTCCGGATTTTTGAGCAAGGAAATAAATTATTTTACCTTGGTTATATCTGAATTAAGTGGTTAGTACATCGGGTTCGACTTTCATTGGAGTTAAATCGGGGTTCGGAGTTGAGAATTAAACCTAGATGTAGTTTCACCGAAACTACGTCGTTTTGGTAACTGTTTAAAAAAAAAAGAAAAAAAAGGATGGCGCGTTGACTAGGCAGGGGGGTTGACCTCGCCTAAGTGGACGACAGGTCGTCCACTAGGGCGGCCAAACCCTAGCCGGCATTCTCCTTCTCTTCTTCTTTTCTCCTCCTTTTTTTTTCTATTTTGGCCGCCGCTCTCCTTCTCCTTCTTCCTCATCTCTCTCTCTCCCCCTCCTCCCTCTTCTCCACGGTTTCTGCTCCCGATTTGTTCTCCTCAAATCGTGGTGGCAGTTACCACCTATTACCTCCCCACTTCTCTCCCCCTCTTTTCTTTTTCCGAGCCTACATCTTCCTCCTCTCTTCTTCTCTCTCACGCCTCCGACACCACCACCTCATCATACCTTCTTCGCTCGCCACTCCACACCGCCGCCCATGGCTGTGTCGCCGTCTGCCAGTAGGAGGGGAGGGAGGAAGTTAGAGTCGAGCACTACTCGGGGTACATCTCGTCCCCTCGCCGCCGCCTCTGGTTTTGTCGCCGATAAGCCTCACGCTCTCTCTCTTTTCTTCCGATTTGGATTGGTTTGGGTTAGTTTGTTTGATTGAGTTTGTGTGGGCGTGGGTTTTCTTGTGGCGGTGGGCTAGGTGCTGGTTGGCAGTACGACTTGGTGGTTCTGGGTCTTGTCTGGCTTGTGATTGGTATCCGGTGGGGGTGGATTCAATCGGGTTGGGGTTGCTTGTGTGTGTGAGTGAAGTGCTGGGTGTGTGATTTCTGGGCAGGAAGGTGGCAGACTCGGGTCTATTGCCATTCGCGAGTCAGAGGTATCGGCCATGGCCAGTTTTTCCAATTTCCGGGTAAGGATTATTTTTCCAACCCTTCTAATAGTTTTGAAGTTGTGAATTGTGAGTTTTGTTTTAGAATTGTAACGGGTCAAGAGTGTTGTTATTTTGGTGGCAGCAGTGTGGTTGTCGTGGTGGTTTCGTTTGCTTGTTCGTTGGGGAACTGTTCCGGCGAGGTGGTCACCGGATTCCGGCGAGGCTCGAGAATTTTCCGGAGAGGCTCGCGAATTTTCCGGCGAAGGCTCGGGTTTTTATTCCAGCACTTAACGGTATACTTTGATGTATAATTTGTGTTTATTCATTGCATGTACTTATAATATCGGATTGGGTTATGTATTATTGTTAATGTACATAATAGAAATCGAGAACGGGAATTATGTGGAATATAACCGGGAATTTACCGACACGGGTAGAACCATAGGCCGGGAAACATTTGGGCTCGGGTTGACCTTGGATTTAAGTAACGGGCTTCGAGCCCAATTTCATACTTGGTTGATTAAGGACTTAGGGAAGTGGGCTTTAGGCCCGGAAATTGAATTTGGACTTAGATTGGACTTTAGGCCGAAAACTCGTAAAGAACATAATGAGTGGACCATAGGCCCGGGAGCTACTTTTGGACTTAGTTGGGTTTAAGCCCGGTGAACCTTAGGTCCCGATACTCGGAGTTTAGGTGAGAGAACATCATGTCGGGCTTAGTCCCGGGAATTTCATAATTGGCTAACTAGGGACGGGTTTAACTCAGTTGAGCATTATAGTTACATGCATGCACGTTTTTATTGTAATTGTTTGTAATTTGTTGTGTGTGCCGGTATTCAGGCACGGGTAACACCTCGGGGGCTAGAGGATCTGTTTTGGGAAAAGCTCCACAGGACAATCGTCGTTGTGGTGACTTTATACGTCTTTTTATGTTTGTATGCATGAGCTTGTTAGAATGGTCTGTTTGAGTTGCATGCCTGTTTGCTAACATGATGTGATCCGTATTGTGTGCCTATGTCTTACTGTTTGTTTTGAGTGTGAATATTTGGATTGTTATGGAGATAATGTGTGACGTGATTTTGGGTATTTGTGTGATGTGCTGTGGGTCGGAGACCAGGATATATGACTAAGAAGTGAATACACACAACCCTGTTAAATCACAACTTTTGGCACACATAAACTAATATTTTGTGAATAAAGATAATGTACAGTAGAAGATAGGCTACTGTGTGCTGATGACCGGTTGGTTCGAGCGGGAAGTGATACCCCTCGGGTTTGCATGCGGGATAGCATGTGATATGCGGATTAGCATATGGGTCTGTAATGACCGGTTCTACCTCCCTCCTTCTACCTTCCCCTCTCTACCTCCCTCTTTCTCTCTGTCTCTCTCTCTCTCTCTATGGATATGTTTGGGCTTCGTGCCTGGTTTTATTTTGGCTTATGCCTGGTTGTCTCATGAGACAGGACCGAGCTCGACGCACACAGTAGGGGGCCCTGAATAATAAAATATAATAAGAAAAACTTAGCACACAACAGATAGAGAATAATGAACTGTTTGCTTGAATGTCTTGGCATGTTAGTACTGGTTGTTGTATGTTCGCTTACTATCTTGTATCTCTTCTTTCCTTTCGGACTTGTTCTGCACACCTACATAATTAGATTTATACTGCTCACTGAGTAGGCGACTCATATAATCGCCAACGTTGTTTTTCAGACTCTTAGTTAGCGTGCAGTCACTATCTACCCTTCCAGAGTACGGACGTGGTTATCTCAGCAGGTAGCTGTGCTTCTCCTCCCGGTTGGATCCACAGGGCCGACTTGCATCCCACGTTTTACTTTTGCTTGTTTTATCTTCATTTTTCCGCTGCACTGTGTTTTGATGAGATGTCATTTTCATTTAGATTATTTTATCGGCGGGTTGCCGGGATTTAGTGTTGATGATGTATCGGCAGGATGCCGGGTTGATTTGAGGCTTGCTAAGCCGGTTTGTTTATGTTCTTTATGACATCTCGGGATTTTAAGAAATTTCATTTCAGATAATGTTTTGATATTGGATTTCGTGTCCTGGGTTTCAGGGGTATTTTGGTAATTTCCTTGTGTTTAAGTATTTTAATGCAAAATTGGGACATGGGTGTTTTATACACATTAGTACGTTATTCCCAGTTAAGCTTAAATAGTTCTGTGCGCCATATATTATGTTTATACATGATGTATGAAATAGTATATATGATAGCTTCCCGCAAGTATACGGGGTTGTTGCAGTACCAAGGTCGTCTCACAGGGATCTTTGTTAAGTACTATTCAACTAAGCAACTTATGATTATCTAGAGAAATAAATAATGTTGAGGATTGATGTTTGAATTGGAAAACGAAAGCGAATAGAAACGGTTAAAATTCAATAACATTAAATATCTAGGACTTCGGGGAATTCCTTGCCAACATATCCATGCAATTAAGCTCAGCATAAGCAAATCATGTTCTGTCACTACATAGCTAGCCTATGTAAAATCTATGAATTAATTCTGAAAATAAACTCTCTTAAAAGAAACGGTAAGTCTAAGCTAGATCGATAACCTACTCTCGTAGTGCCGTAAAATCCCTTCCTAGTTTACGTCCACTATCCATTTGCCAGTGATGAAATAAACTAAGAGCATTAAGAAATTTACCTACTTAATCTCCAATAAAAAGCACGCCTCCCTCGAGGTCAGTTTTTAAAGGCCGGTTAATGTTTTTCTATAGGCAAACGACGTTGTCACTTAACGTTTCCCTATTATGGATTTATGCTAAACGATGGCCAGTCAATTAGCATAGTGAAGTTTCATTACCGGATTAAAAGAGAATAAATTCAGAAATAAAACTTTAATTAAATATGCATGGAAACATTAACAAGTTCAACCCCTAATCCTAAACAAGAATTCTAGCAAGACATAGCTTTAAAGAAAATAACAAATACCTTGAAATAATACATCATAATAAATTCAAGGATTAAACTTACAAGTAGATGGAGCCAACCTTGAATAAAATGAGACAAATTTCCAAGCTAAGAAACTTCCAAAAGCTACAGCCAACTAGAATTACAAAGCAAAGAAAAGTACAAGTTTCCTAGCTCACAAATGTGTTTTGCCGAGTGAATTGAAGCTGGAAGACTTGATGCCTATGCCTAGCTTTGCCTTCCTTTTATAGCACTAGGAGGGGACCATCATGTGGCTAGGAATGCATGCCAAGCCAAAAAGAAATGCTTGGCTAAGCACCCTTTGCACACACCAGGGGCAGGAATTGGTCTGCATGACCAATTTGGTTATATGTGCTTTGGACTTGGTAAGTCTACGTGTTGACCACATGCCGAAAATGGCTTCTTGTCATGCACTTTTCATGCAACTCTTTGCAGCCGGTGGTGGCGTAATATATGCTATGCCAAAATTAATAATGGACCAAGTCCACTTGCTTTGCAGAGATGGCGCCTTGTTTGGTCCTCTTTTGACCAATTTCTCCTTTTGGTTGCTTTACATGCTCACGTGGAGGGTGAAGTCAGGGAGCCACTTTGAATGGTTTACAATTGGAATTGTGGGCCTGGATCTCTTTAGAAATTAATTTCTTGAATTTTTCTGAAGTGATTAATTAATTTCTGGTGTCACCTACACGGGCAGGACATGTCTGCACAGGCAGGTCGTGCGCGAGCGATCCGCAAGCAACTTGTGTCGGAACTTCAAGAAAAGCTTGATTTTAATCGATTCTTCTCCAAAAGATCCTGATTCACTTAAATTCCTGCAAAAAGGAAATCAAATCTAGGACAAAAAATTTATTTTGAATAAACAAAGAAAATGCTAGAAAATAAATAAATAAATACAAATAACAAGTCAAAAAGTCACAAATTAAACCCCAAGAAGTGTGTAAAATATGCACACATCAACACCCCAAACTGAAGATTTTGCTTGTCCGCAAGCAATTTTTGTGAAAAAAAAAAATGGGATGAAAACATCTTACCCATTGGAATCAACTGGACCAATCAACCAAAGTTACATGGTAAGTCCCTAAATGTCTCAAAAGAAGCCCCGGCATCAAACCTGCAAAAATACTAAGAAGAAATGCCAAGATAGTCCGAATATGTACTTTGTTAGGCAATTAATGCAATTGATCAAATTCACAACTTGCCTCTCTGTTTGCTAAAATGATTTTGGCAGTTTTGAAAAACTAAAAACAAGGTCAAATATGCAGGTCCAGTTCCCTATCTCCACTAATGGCAAGGATTGAATTTCAAGGATCAAAAGGTCTTTATTTGGGTTGTAATGGGGCTTATGTTGAGTTTAAGAAAGAAGGGAAAAAGGAAATCAAAAGATGCAAATGCTCACAGGGAATGGTCTTACCGTAACAAAGCCAAGCAAGGTGGAATGGTTTTCAATTGAGTGTGCGGTGGAGAGTCTATGTTTGCCTTCTCTTCCTTTTTTTTTCTTGCGAGATACAACTATTTTCTATGTTGTTTCTTTTCTTCTTCTATGAAGTATCTCTCTCTTGTTTCTTTTCTTTGCTGAAGGCGTAGTAGACAAATGAATACCATTCTCCACAATGAGCACAAGCAGCTTATGTTGAGCCTGTGTATAGATGAACCACCACTGATCTTGTTGTTAGGCAAATGTTAGGGGAAAGACAAGACCGAGCAAATGCATAAGGGTGTGTGTGTATGAAACAAAATGATGATAGCCATAGGTTCAAAGGGTAAAGGTGGTGAATGTGGATTTAAGAAAGATGGCTACTTGGAAAAAGCCCAAAGTGGTTTACGAAGGTGAATATATACACATGGGTAGGTTTTGTGGTTATTATGGGTTATGCAAAAGAATGCCTTAATCCTATCCCTGAGAAACAAACCTTGTAAAAATTTCGCTTTGATGGGGTTGTGGACCTGTTCTAAGACGCAAGATGTAATGCCAAATATACCATGAAAAATAAAACATGCAAAGAGGTTAGAAGTGAATTCGAAACAATTGGAAAAATTTACCAACAAGCGTAACTCGGCCAATTGGGAACCCATCCCCAATGTTTATGCAAGCAGACACGAGACTCGATCGTGATAATTGGGAGAAATCCTAGTACTTTGTGTTGGATTGGACCCAATTAAGCCCAAAGTGTCCATCTGTAACTTACAAAAAATTTATTCAAACAAAAGAAAAAAAACAAAAAATACACTGAAAAAAATACTTATTATCATGCTAGGAAAGCTAAAAAGAAATAAAAGGTCGCAACCACTATACTGAAAGTGTAGCCACCCCAAATTTAAAACTTGCAGTGTCCTCACTGCACAAAAATAGACTAAAAAAGTCCAAAAATCAAAATAGGGGCAGCAATCATATTTAGCAAAAATGAGCTTGTGGACCAAAATGTTTTAAAAAAATAAAGTGAAACAGCAAAAGAACGAAAGGAACCTGAACTTGCTACTTTTATTTGCGGAAAAAGGGAAATAATCGTTGGTTTCCTCCCATGCAGTGCTTCTTTAACGTCTTGTAGCTGGACTCGGAGCTCCTCAAGATGAAGGTGGGTTGGAGAACGGTTGCACTACCTCTTGTCTGGTAGGCTCTCCAGGATCATAAAGCTTTGGCAACAAGACTCAGTTTCCAATTCTGAGGTCTTGTTTTTGGATGATACTCCCACGCCAGTGTTTGGATCCTTTTCTGCCAGCTTCATGAGTATAAAATGAGGGATTAATCCCGATAAGATCATCGGTGGAATACACAATTGTCTTCTTGTGTCGTCCCTTATCTTTCAGCAACTTATCTTCCTCTCCCTCAGTAAAACTCACATTTATATCACCTGGATGTGTGGAGTTTGTTCCCAGTAATACCCAATGGAGCTCAGGAGGTAAAGGCTTCATCTTAACCTTTGGAGCATTTTCTTCTGCCATGTCTTCTGGCGTCTTATCTGACTTCTCAAATCTCATGTCTTCTTCGTCGGACGCCAGAGATAAAACCTCAAGCTGGCATGCATAATCTGTTATCTCTGGATTTGGATCCCGAGTGCCTTTACTAAGAGTGATACACGCCAACAGAGGATCTGCACAGCCTGCCTGTGCAAGGATTTCGTCAACTGCTATCTCGCCTAAGTCAAGTCGGTAGCAAGAATCATCCGGTACTCCTTTGCGAATTACTTCATCAACAACGAAGCAAATCTTTTCAGAGCCGACTTGAAGTGAGAGCTTTCCATCCTTGACATCAATGATGGAACCAGCAGTTGCCAAAAAGGGTCGTCCCAAGATGATGGGTACGTGGTGATCTACCTCCATGTCGAGGACCACGAAATCAATTGGGATGAAGAAGTTCCCAATTTTGATAGGAACATCTTCCAAAATTCCCACTAGATACTTGACTGACCTATCTGCTAGGTGGAGTGACATAGGAGTAGGTTTCAGATCCCCTAGTTTAAGTTGTTTGCTGATTGACAAAGGGATCACACTAACACTTGCGCCAAGATCGCAAAGTGCTCTTTCGATGTGAACCTTCCCTATATCGCAAAGGATAGTGAACGTTTCGGGATCTGGAAGCTTATTTTGAATGATTGCGCTACATTTACCCGTCAAGGCCACTGTCCCGTAGTCAATCAATTTAGTCTTATTGGACAAGATGTCCTTTAAGAATTTGGCTTACGTAGGTGTTTCGGACACGGCCTCGAGGAACGAAATGTTAATGTAGAGCTTTTTCATGATTTCAAGAAAGCATCCAAACTTCTTGTCATGGACCAGTGGGTTGAGCCATTGAGGGAAGGGAATAGGTGGAACATAAGCCTTAAATTCATTTTTCTTTGCCTTCCCCTTTTTAGCTGACACAGCCTGCTCATGCTCTGCAGACTTGTCTTTTTGCATGGCCTGGCCATGCTCTGCTTCTTTTACTGGGTCTGGTGGTGGTTTCAGCTCTTCGTATTGAGTACCACTCCTAAGAGTGATTGCATTGCATTGAGCGTTAGGGCTGACCTCCGGCTTGCCCGGAAATCTGCCAGGATTGCCCTGACTAGGGCCAGCTTGTGCGATCTGATTCTTGAGATTGTTAATCTCGTCAGAAAGCCCTTTCAGAACTTGTCGATGCTCCTCCATAAATGACTTGAGTAGTGACTGCAAGTCTTCTTTAGCAGCTGGCTGACACGACTGTTGGTATGCCTGTGTAGGTTGTTTCGGAGGATATCTGGGAGGACCTCTTCCGGTTTGATTTTGGTTTTGGTTGGGCTGTTGAGGCTTCCAAGAGAAGTTAGGGTGGTCCCTCTAACCTGGGTTGTAAGTGTTTGAATAAGGGTCCTTCTGGACTCCCTGGTTGAAGTAACTCACTTGGTCTTGGCATGTTTGCTCATAGCCCCCCTCTTTTGGGCACTCCGAATAACCTCCTTCGCATCTAGCACATGAATGGGATTGTCCTTTCCCATTCAACTTCAAGAGGCCATCCAACTTGGCATTCACCAGGCTAATTGCGTCAAGTTTTAGAACTCCGGCTGTTCTTGTGAGCTCGCCTTGCCATTCGAATTTATTGCTGGCGATGTGTTCGAACAATTCGTATACATCCTCAGCACCTTTGGCTAAGGCTACTCCTCCGGCCGCAGCATCGACTTGTGCGCGGAGGGATTCGTTCAGGCCCGCATAGAACTTCTCCACGATCAGCCAATCGGGAAGGCCATGCTGTGGACATCTTCTCAAAGCTTCCTTGAGTCTTTCCCATGCATCGTAGAAAGATTCACTGGACTTTTGTTTGAATTCCATGATGCCGTTCCTCAATGTCATGGCCTTGTTGGGTGGAAAGAATTTCTTCAGAAAGGCCTGAGACAGGGCAGCCCATGTATCAAACGTCCTAGGAGGTTGTGCGGTCAACCTCGCCTTCGCCTTATCCTTGAGTGAGAAAGGAAAAAGGCGTAGCTTGGTAGCGTCCTCAGAGACTCCCTTTACCTTGATGGTATCGCAGATTTCCAGGAAATCATGCAAATGCTGATTTGGGTCTTCTGAGGAGGAACCTCCGAAAGGTTTGTTTTGGACCATTTTTATCAGGGTCGTCTTAAGCTCAAAGTTATTAGCTTGCACAGCTGGGCGGACCACACTGGACTGTGCAAGGGTTGCATCGGGGATGGAGAAATCCTGGACTGGTCTACGCCGAGGTCCATATTGGACTCCCTCGATCTCCTCGATGACGCATCTTACATGTCCCTCCATCTCTCCTCCAGTAAAACTTGAAGAAACCTGAAGAAGAAACATAAGAAAAACTACCCAAACGGGTGAAAAAAAAAATAAAAATCTAGATTAACCTAATCACTAAGTTAAATAATATTAACGTCGATCCTCGGCAACGGCGCCAAAAACTTGATAGCTTCCCGCAAGTATACGGGGTTGTTGTAGTACCAAGGTCATCTCACAGGGATCTTTGTTAAGTACTATTCAACTAAGCAACTTATGATTATCTAGAGAAATAAATAATGTTGAGGATTGATGTTTGAATTGGAAAACGAAAGCGAATAGAAACGGTTAAAATTCAATAGTATTAAATATCTAGGACTTCGGAGAATTCCTTGCCAACATATTCATGCAATTAAGCTCAGCTTAAGTAGACCATGTTCTGTCACAACATAGCTAGCCTATGTAAAATTTATGAATTAATTCTGAAAATAAACTCTCTTAAAAGAAACGGTAAATCTAAGCTAGATCGATAACCTACTCTCGTAGTGTCGTAAAATCCCTTCCTAGTTTACGTCCACTATCCATTTGCCAGTGACGAAATAAACTAAGAGCATTATGAAATTTACCTACTTAATCTCCAATAAAAGGCACGCCGCCCTCGAGGTCGATTTTTAAAGCCCGGTTAATGTTTTTCTATAGGCAAACGACGTTGTCACTTAATGTTTCCCTATTATGGATTTATGTTAAACGATGGCCAGTCAATTTGTAACGCCCCGATTTTTCGTATTTTAATTTACGGAAATTTTTATAATTTTATTCCAATTTTACCCTTGAGGTACTTCTCGGATTTTTGGTTAAGAAAAATAAATTATTTCCCTTAAAAATGCCAATTTTAAGTTGGTATCACCCTTGGTTCGAGTTTCGTTGGAGTTAGAATGTGTTTCGGGATGAAACACTGAATTTATCGTGGCTTTATTCAAAACTACATCGTTTTGAAAAAAAAACTTAAATGGGTCAACAGGGCGGGTTGACCACGCCCAGCCGGACGACGCGCCGTTCGGGCTGGCGGGTCAAACCCTACCTGTCCTCTCCTTTCTTTCTATTTCTTCTCTTCTCATTCTTTTCTCTTTCTCCGAGCGGCCATTGCCTCTTCTCCTCCCACGATCCTCTTTCGAGTTGCACGCCACGAATCGTTGCTGGGCAGTTGATACCCGTTAACTCCACCCTCCCAACTTCTTTCTTCCATTTCTTTCCTATTCCATTTCTTTGGCTACCGAGTTACAAACCTCACTTCCTTTCTCGCTCTGTCGCCGCCCACATAATAACCCTCTGTCGTCTTCACGCCGCCACACCCACGAGCCAGAGAGGTGATTCTTTGCTGCACCGAGTTCGCGACGAGCACGCCAGCAGAGTTAAGATCGACGGCGGTGAACTCGGGGACGAGCTCGAGACCGTCAGAGCCGCCGCCCATACCGGTAAGCGTCGTTCACTTTTCTTCTCTGTTTCGCTTCGGGTTACCACTTGTCTTGGCTATGATTGGGTGTTTGATGCGTGTGTGGGTTTATGGTTGATGGGCTGTGTGTGTGGCCGGCGGGATGGTGGTACGTGTTTGTTGGCTCGATGGGTTGGACGGATTTGTGGTTGGTGCGGTGGCCGTGTGTTGTCGGGGCTGTTGTGGACGGCGGATGGTGTGTTGCTGTTCGGTTTGGCACGGCAGCGTGGAGTTTTCCAGGAGGTGTTGGGTGTTGTCGACGGGTTCAAGCTTTGGCAGTAAACTCTTTTCGGGTAAGGATTCATTACCCAATTCTTGATTAATTCTTTTTCTCGTGTCCTTGTCCTTGTTGGTTGTTGAATTGGATTTTGGAGATTGTATGTTGAGTTGGGTGTGGACAATTTTCTTTGGTTGTTTGATGGTGGCAGAATTGTCGTGTTGGTTTGGTGGTTGTTGGTGAAGTTCTAGCGAGGTTGACCGGAATCCGGCGGGCTCGGGAATTTTCCGGCGAGGGCTCGGGTTACTGTTCCGGTGGTCAGCATCTCTTTTCCAATCTTCCAACGATATTTATCCCCGATTTTACTTCGGATTTGGCTTGTACGTAATTATGGAATTCTCGGGTGATATGTACACTTAATGACTAAGTATATTAGTGGAATACCGAGAGCGAGGAGAAAGTGTGTGTGTGGCCGGAAAACTTACCGACACGGATAGTACCTCTAGGTCGATTAACTCTTGGGCTCGGGTTGACCTTAGAACGGTTTTAGGAAAACCGGGCCCAGACCCAATATCTAACTTGTGGATATCTCTTGGTTTTAAGTAAGCGAGCTTTGAGCCTAATCTTATAATTGGTTAATAACGGACTTAAGGAAGTGGGCTCTAGGCCCAGCCCGGGGAACCTTAGGTCCCGATATTCGGAGTTTAGGTGAGAGAACATCTTGTCGGGCTTAGACCCAGGAATTACATAATTGGCTAGCTAGGGTCGGGTTTAACTCAGTTGAGCATTTAGTTATCATGCTATCACGGTTTGGTTTTAAATGTTTTGTAATTATTGTGTGTGCCGGTATTCAGGCACGGGTAATACCTCGGGAGCTGGAGGATTTGTCTTGGGGACAGCTCCACAGGATAATCGTCGCTGAGGTGACTTTATAAGTCTTTTTATGTTTGTATGCATGTGCTTGTTAGATTGGTTTGTTTGAGTTGCATGCCTTGTTTGCTAACATGCCGTGATCTGTATTGTGTGCCTGTGTGTTACTAGTTGTCTGATGAGCATGACTTTTTAATTGTTATGGAATATAGCATGTGGAGCAATTTTGGGTGATCTGTGTGATGTACTGTGGGTTCGAGACCCGGAAGCTTGAATGAGTTAATAATTCACACAACCCTGTTAAATCACAACTCTTGGCACACATGAACTCTAAAGAACGAATAAGAATAATGTACGGTAGAAGATAGGCTACAGTGTGCCGATGACCGGTTGGTTCGAGCGGGAAGTGATACCCCTCAGTTTGCATGCGGGTTAGCATGGTATATGCGGTTTAGCATATGGGTCTGTGATGACCGGTTCTACCTCCCTCTTTCTCTCTGTCTCTCTCTCTCTATGGTGATATTTGGGCTTTATGCCTGGTTATATTGGGCTTTCGCCTGGTTGTCTCATGAGACGAGACCGAGCTCGACGCACACAGTAGGGGGCCCTGAATAATAAATATAATAATAAAAACTTAACACACAAACAGATAAAAACCATAAATTGATTGCTTGTATGCTGTTGGCATGTTAGTACCGGTTATTGTGTGTTTGCTTACCTGTGTTTGTATCTCTACTTTCCTTTCGAACTTGCTTTGCACACCTACATAACTAGAATTATACTGTTCACTGAGTAGGTGACTCACATAATCGCCATCATTGTTTTTCAGACTCTTAGTTAGCGTGCAGTCTCCCTCTTCTTTTTTCCGGAGTACGGTTGTGGTTATCCCAACAGGTAGTTGTGCTTTTTCTCCCGGTTGGATCCATAGAGCCGACTTGCATTACATTTTCTACTTCTGATTTTATTTTATCCTTATCTTCTGCTGCATTGGATTTTGTTGAGATGTCATTATTGATTTTGATTACTTTATCGGCAGGTTGCCAGGATTTGATATCTGATGATGTTTCGGCTGGATGCCGAGTTGACTTATGGCTTGATAAGCCGGTTTCTCTTGTTTTTATGACATCTCGCTTTATTAAGATTTTCAGATAATGTTTTGGTATTGGATTTCGTGTCCCGGGTTTCAGGGGCATTATGGTAAACTCCTTTTGATTAAGTATTTTAATTGTAAAATTAAGACACGGATGTTTCAGCTTGGTAGCAGAGCAGGCTTCAGATCTTTGGTTTTAAAAGTGTTTTAGACTTTGCTTTCAAAGTGATTTCTGTGTTTAAGCGTGTTTCTGGAATTATGACTTTAAAAGTGTTTTTAACTCATTTGCATTCATATAGGCGTTGATATGGATCACCAGGGGCAGCACAATGCTGAGGATGACGCCGCTACTCATGTCTCCGACAATGTGTCGGTGATGCAGGTTCCCGTTGGTCAGGGGAACAATAATGCAGCAGGGAACAATGCTGCAGGTGGAGGAGAACAGAATGTTGTGCCACCTGTACCATCTGTTGTGGACCCAGCGTTCCAGCAGTGTCAGGCTTTCTTGCAGTGGCAACAGTTCCAGCAGTTCCAGCAGCAACAGTAGGGTGCCCAACCGGTAGCACCTACTGCGGCAGGTGGTATGGAGAGCGGGTATAAGCATTTGGATAAGTCAGCAGTTAAGGAATTCTCTGGTGAGGAGGGCGAAGCCAAGGAGTTCGAAGATTGGTTCCGCCAGGTGGAGAATGTTCTGGAGAAGTTCACTTGTGCACCTGAGCACAGGGCTCGTTTTGCGGCACACAAGTTCACGGGATATGCATTGACATGGTGGCAGGAAGTTGTGGCCAACCTACCGAGGCCGGTGGAGATGCCTTGGGTGGATTTCAAGGAGAAATTCTACAAGGAGTTTCTCACTGTTGGTTTTCTGGAGGAGCAGAAAAAGCAGTTTCTTGAGGTGAAGCAGGGACTAGAGGAGTCTGTGTCAGCATTCAGGATCCAGTTCAGCATCCTTCTCCCTTATGCTAAGGAGTTTGTGCCCGATGAGGTGACTAAGTGTAGGCGGTTTGTTAATGGCTTACATACGGAGTTGGCATTAGCTGTGGCTGGTGGTGGGCACAAGACTTGGGAGGCAGTTTGTGAGGCTACTTTTGATGCTGAGAGAGTTTAGTTGATCGGGAAGGAGGCTCGGACAACCGAGCAGAGGAAGCAGTCATCTGCTTCAGGACAAAAGAGGCAGTATTCTGATGCCGGAGGTGCAGATTATTCTGGTGGACAGGGTTCTTCTTACCAATGTTCGAAGAAGTCCAGAGGGAAGAGCTATCCGGGTGGACAAGGCAGACCCTCGGGAGGACTGCCCTATCTGTCTGGATCTCAGGGACGGGGTTCCTCGGCACGATTCCCGGGTACATGCTGGTATTGCAATAAGCCGGGACGCCAGAAGTCATCTTGTTACAAGTGTATTAAGGATAGTGGTGGCAGTTGTTCCCAGTATACAGTACAGAGTTCTGTGGCTAGTGGTGCTGTTTCTTCTGGTCCAAACAGGGGTGGCGGACAGTAGGGTCGAGGTCATGGGGGTTCTGGAGCTTCGAACCGCGGGGGTGCGACTCAATCTGCTGCAGCTCCCAGGGTTTATGCCATCACCCGAGAGGGGGCTACTGATGCTCTAGAGGTTATAGCAGGTACATTTATGGTTTTTGGTCAGTATGCACATGCTTTAATTGATCTAGGTTCAACACACTCTTTTGTATCTCGTGTATTCATAACCACTCATAACATAGATGATGATAACCTTAGTAGACCCTTGAGAGTCCGTTTACCCACAGGTGATATAGAAGTGGTTGATCGAGTTTGTAGAGATGTATCGATAGAGTATGATAGTGAGAGTTTCCCTTCTGATCTTGCTGTCATGGACTTGGGAGAGTTTGATGTTATCTTAGGCATGGATTGGTTGTCCAGACACCAGGCAGTAGTTGATTGTCGGGCCAGGGAGGTGTCTTTGTCTTCTCTGTTGGGGCATAGATTGGTGTTCGTTGGAGAGCGAAGAGCTCTATCGGCGTGTTATATCTCGGCCATCCAAGCTTTCAGGATGATCCGAGAGGGTTGTGATGCTTTTCTAGCTCATATGGTCGATTCTTCGGTACCAGTACCTGGAGTGGAGGATATCCCAATTGTTCGGGAGTTTTTCGATGTATTTCCTGATGAGTTACCTTGGTTGCCTCCGGAGCGGGAGGTGGAGTATATAGTTGACTTGGTACCAGGAGTTACAGCTATTTCTATACCGCCTTATAGGATGGCTCCGACAGAACTTTAGGAGTTGAAGAAACAACTGGAGGAGTTGTTGGATAAGGGCTTCATTAGACCGAGCGTCTCACCTTGGGGTGCCCCGATCTTGTTTGTGAAGAAGAAGGATGGCAGTATGCGGATGTGTGTGGACTATAGGCAGTTGAACAAGGTGACTGTGAAGAACAAGTATCCTTTGCCTAGGATCGATGACTTGTTCGATCAGTTGCAGGGTGTATCTGTATTCTCGAACATTGACTTGCGTTCTGGTTACCATAAGGTTCGGATTGCAGAGCAAGACATACCGAAGACTACATTCCGCACTTGGTATGGTCATTATGAGTTTGTGGTTGTTCCATTTGGTCTGACGAATGCACCGGCAGTGTTCATGTGTATGATGCAACAGGTCTTCCATGAATTCCTAGACCGGTTTCTGGTAGTGTTCATTGATGATATTCTGGTCTACTCGAGTAGTAAGGCCGAACATGAGGACCACTTGAGACAGGTTTTGCAGAGGTTGAGAGAATAGCAACTCTATGCCAAGCTCAGCAAGTGTGAGTTTTGGTTGGATGAGGTCGCGTTCCTTGGGCACACTGTGTCCGGTGAGGGCATTAAGGTGGACCCGGCCAAGAATAAGGCAGTCATCGATTGGGAGCCACCGAAGAATGTACCAGAGATACGGAGTTTTCTTGGACTTGTTGGTTACTACTGGAGGTTCATTGAGGGTTTTTCCTTAATAGCGGGTCCCATGACTAAGCTGTTGAGGAAAGACTGTACTTTTGTTTGGGATGACTGTTGTCAGAAGAGTTTTGAGGATTTGAAGAGTCAGTTGACTTCTGCACCGATTTTGACTGTTCTGAGACCCGGAGTGGAGTACACGGTGTTCAGTGATGCTTCTGGTTTGGGCTTGGGATGTGTTTTGATGCAGGAGGGTCGGGTGATTGCTTATGCCTCCAGGCAGTTGAGAACTCGCGGAAGGAACTATCCGACCCATGATCTGGAGTTAGCTGCTGTGGTCTTTGCTCTGAAGATCTGGAGACACCATTTGTACGGTGAGAAGTGTCGGATTTTCACAGATCATAAGAGTTTGAAGTACGTCATGACCCAAAGGGAGCTTAATATAAGGCAGAGACGCTGGATTGAGCTTTTGAAGGACTATGATTGTACTATCGAGTACCATCCGGGCAAGGCCAATGTTGTTGCAGACGCATTGAGCTGGAAGTGAGTGGCTTCTGCGGATGAGGACTCAGTTTCTTATGCTTTGCCTTCCTTGGTGGAGCTGAGGTCGTTGGATGCATAGTTGGAGGTGGATGTTACTGGGGCATTGTTAGCCAGTTTGAGCATCCGCCCGACCTTGCGGGATAAGAGCATGGAGTTATAGTTTGGTGATCCTCATCTAGCGGAGTTGCGGGATAAGGCTCTCGGTGGAGAGAGTTCTAGTTTCTATGTCCGAGAGGATGGTGCTTTGATGACCGGTGATCGATTGTGTGTTTCGGATGTCGATGATTTGAGGAGATGGATTATGGATAAAGCGCATAATGCGCCATATGCTATGCATCCGGGTAGCACCAAAATGTACCAGAACTTGAAGAGTCATTATTGGTGGCCTGGGATGAAGAAGGATGTTGCGAAGTTTGTGGCTCATTGTATGACTTGTCAGCAGGTGAAAGCCGAGCATCAGGCTCCTGCCGGCAAGTTGAGATCTTTGACTATTCCGCAGTGGAAGTGGGAGCATATCACTATGGACTTTGTGATCGGGTTACCGAGGACCCGGGGTCGACATGATGCCTTCTGGGTCATTGTTGGCTGGTTGACCAAGTCAGCTCATTTCCTACCGATTCAGCAGATGGATACAATGGATAAGCTGGCGAGGTTATATGTTTCGGGTATTGTCCGTCTACATGGAGTTCCACTATCCATTGTGTCGGACAGGGATCCGAGGATTACTTCCCACTTCTGGAAGAGCTTACAAACAGCTTTGGGTACTAAGCTAAATTTCAGTACTGCATTCCATCCGCAGACCGATGGACATTCAGAGAAGACTATACAGACAATGGAGGATATGCTTAGAGCTTGTGCGCTCAATTTCAGTGGCTCTTGGGACGAGACTCTACCGTTGGTTGAGTTTGCCTATAACAACGGGTATCACTCTAATATCGGTATGGCGCCTTATGAGGCTTTGTATGGGCGGAAGTGTCGTAGTCCGATCAGTTGGGACGAGGAAGGTCTGAGACAGGTGGTTGGTCCGGACCTAGTCTAGGAGACTGTTGATCAGATCGAGGTGGTTAAGCAGTGTGTGAGAGCTGCTCAGGACCGGCAAAAGAGTTTTGCCGATAAGCATCGCCGGGAGATGGAGTACAGTGTAGGTGACAGAGTTTTCCTCCATGTTGCTCCCTAGAGAGGTGTTATCCGGTTTGGGAGGAAGGGCAAGTTGAGCCCTCGTTATATTGTTCCTTATGAGATCATGGAGCGGATTGGTCCGCTGGCCTACAGGTTGGCTTTACCGGAGGAGCTGTCGCGCATACATGATGTATTCCATGTTTCGATGCTGAGGTGATATCGGTCTGATCCTAGTCATGTTGTGTCCCCGACAGAGGTGGAGGTTGCGGAGGATTTGACCTATGTGGAGGAGCCGGTAGAGATTTTGGCTCAGGAGGTGCGGCAGTTGAGGAGTCGTACCATTCCTATGGTTCGGGTCAGATGGAGCCGTCATTCTCTGAATGAGGCTACTTGGGAGGTTGAGTCCCAAATGCGGGAACAGTATCCCTATTTGTTTTGATGTTTTTCGTCTTGTAAATTTCGAGGACGAAATTTTAATAAGAGGGGTGGAACTGTAACACCCCGATTTTTCGTATTTTAATATACGGAAATTTTCGTAAATTTATTCCAATTTTTCCCTTGAGGTACTTCCCGGATTTTTGGTTAAGAAAAATAAATTATTTCCCTTAAAAATCACCCTAGGTTCGAGTTTCATTGGAGTTAGAATGTGTTTCGGGATGAAACACGGGATTTATCGTGGCTTTATTCAAAACTACGTCGTTTTGAAAAAAAAACTTAAATGGATCAACAGGGCGGGTTGACCGTGCCCAGCCGAACGACGCGTCGTTCGGGCTGGCGGGTCAAACCCTACCTGTCCTCTCCTTTCTTTTTCGTCTCTTCTCATTCTTTTCTCTTTCTCCGCGCGGCCGTTGCCTCTTCTCCTCCCACGATCCTCTCCAGAGTTGCACGCCATCAATCGTGGCTCGGCAGTTGATACCCGACCCTCCCTACTTCTTTCTTCCATTTCTTTCCTATTCCATTTCTTTGGCTACCGAGTTACAAACCTCACTTCCTCTCTCGCTCTGTCACCGCCCAGATAATAACCCTCTGTCGTCTTCATGCCGCTGCACCCACAAGCCAGAGAGGTGATTCTCTGCTGCACTGAGTTTGCGACGAGCACGCCGGCAGAGTCAAGATCGAAGGCGGTGAACTCGAGGACGAGCTCGAGACCGTCAGCGCTGCCGCCCATACCGGTAAGCGTCGTCCACCTTTCTTCTCTGTTTCGCTTCGGGTTACCTCTTGTCTTGGCTCTGATTAGGTGTGTGATGCGTGTGTGGGTTTATGGTTGCTGGGCTGTGTGTGTGGCCGGCGGGATGGTGGTACTTGTTTGTTGGCTCGATGGGTTAGACGAATTTGTGGTTGGTGCGGTGGCTGTGTGTTGTCGGGGCTGTTGTGGACAGCGGATGGTGTGTTGCTGTTCGGTTTGGCACGGCAGCGTGGAGTTTTCCAGGAGGTGTTGGGTGTTGTCGACGGGTTCAAGCTTTGGCAGTAAACTCTTTTCGGGTAAGGATTCATTACCCAATTCTTGATTATTTCTTGTTCTCGCGTCCTTGTCCTTGTTGGTTGTTGAATTGGATTTTGGAGATTGTATGTTGAGTTGGGTGTGGACAATTTTCTTTGGTTGTTTGATGGTGGCAGAATTGCCGTGTTGGTTTGGTGGTTGTTGGTGAAGTTCCGGCGAGGTTGACCGGAATCCGGCGGGCTGGAGAATTTTTCGGCGAGGGCTCGGGTTACTATTCCGGTGGCCAGCATCTCTTTCCAATCTTCCAACGATATTTATTCCTGATTTTACTTCGGATTTGGCTTGTACGTAATTATGGAATTCTCGGGTGATATGTACACTTAATGACTAAGTATATTAGTGGAATACCAAGAGCGGGGAGAAAGTGTGTGTGTGGCCGGAAAACTTACCGACACGGATAGTACCTCTAGGTCGATTAACTCCTGGGCTCGGGTTGACCTTAGAACGGTTTTAGGAAAACCGGGCCCAGACCAAATATCTAACTTGTGGATATCTCTTGGTTTTAAGTAAGCGAGCTTTGAGCCTAATCTTATAATTGGTTAATAACGGACTTAAGGAAGTAGGCTCTAGGCCCAGAATTGAATTTGGATTTAGATAGGCTTAAACCCGGTGAACCTTAGGTCCCGATATTCGGAGTTTAGGTGAGAGAACATCTTGTCGAGCTTAGACTCAGAAATTACATAATTGGCTAGCTAGGGTCAGGTTTAACTCAGTTGAGCATTTAGTTATCATGCATTCAGGATTTGGTTGTAAATGTTTTGTAATTATTGTGTGTGCCGGTATTCAGGCACGGGTAATACCTTGAGAGCTGGAGGATCTGTCTGGGGAAAGCTCCACAGGATAATCGTCGCTGAGGTGACTTTATAAGTCTTTTTATGTTTTCATGCATGTGCTTGTTAGATTGGTTTGTTTGAGTTGCATGCCTTGTTTGCTAACATGCCGTGATCTGTATTGTGTGCCTGTGTGTTACTAGTTGCCTGTTGAGCATGACTTTTTGATTGTTATGGAATATAACATGTGGAGTGATTTTGGGTGATCTGTGTGATGTACTACTGTGTTGGAGACCCGAATGCTTGATTGAGTTAATAATTCACACAACCCTATTAAATCACAACTCTTGGCACACATGAACTCTTAAGAATGAACAAGAATAATGTACAATAGAAGATAGGCTACTGTGTGACGATGACCGGTTGGTTCGAGCGGGAAGTGATACTCCTCGATTTACATGCAGGTTAGCATGGTATATGCGGTTTAGCATATGGGTCTGTGATGACCAGTTCTACCTCCCTCCTTCTACCTCCCCTTTTCTACCTCCCTCTTTCCTCTGTCTCTCTCTCTCTCTATGGTGATATTTGGGCTTTATGCCTGGTTATATTGGGCTTTCGCCTGGTTGTCTCATGAGACGGGACCGAGCTCGACGCACACAGTAGGGGGCCCTGAATAATAAATATAATAATAAAAACTTAAAACACAAACAGATATAAACCATAAATTGATTGCTTGTATGCTGTTGGCATGTTAGTACCGGTTATTGTGTGTTTGCTTACTTGTGTTTGTATCTCTACTTTCCTTTCAAACTTGCTTTGCACACCTACATAACTAGATTTATACTGTTCACTGAGTAGGCGACTCATATAACCGCCACCGTTGTTTTTCAGACTCTTAGTTAGCGTGCAGTCTCCCTCTACTTTTTTTCGGAGTACGGTCGTGGTTATCCCAACAGGTAGTTGTGCTTTTTCTCCAGGTTGGATCCACAGAGCCGACTTGCATTACATTTTCTACTTTTGATTTTATTTTATCCTTATCTTCTGCTGGATTGGATTTTGTTGAGATGTCATTCTTGATTTTGATTACTTAATCGGCGGGTTACCGGGATTTGATATCTGATGATGTTTCGGCTGGATGCCGGGTTGACTTATGGCTTGATAAGCCGGTTTCTCTTGTTTTTATGACATCTCGCTTTATTAAGATTTTCAGATAATGTTTTGGTATTGGATTTCGTGTCCTGGGTTTCAGGGGCATTATGGTAAACTCCTTTTGATTAAGTATTTTAATTGAAATATTGGGACACGGGTGTTTCACAATTAGCATAGTGAAGTTTCATTACCGGATTAAAAGAGAATAAATTCAGAAATTAAACTTTAATTAAATATGCATGGAAACATTAACAAGTTCAACCCCTAATCCTAAATAACAATTCTAGCAAAACATAGCTTTAAAGAAAATAACAAATACCTTGAAATAATTCATCATAAAAAATTCAAGGATTGAAATTACAAGTAGATGGAGCCAACCTTGAATAAAATGAGAGAAATCTCCAGCTAAGAAACTTCCAAAAGCTACAGCCAACTAGAATTACAAAGCAAAGAAAAGTACAAGTTTCCTAGCACACAAATGTGTTTTGCCGAGTGAATTGATGGTGGAAGACTTGATGTCTATGCCTAGCTTTGCCTTCCTTTTATAGCAATAGGAGGGGACCATCATGTGGCTAGGAATGCATGCCAAGCCAAAAAGAAATGTTTGGCTAAGCAACCTTTGCACACACCAGGGGCAGGAATTGGTCTCCATGACCAATTTGGTTATATGTGCTTTGGACTTGGTAAGTCCACGTGTTGACCACATGCCAAAAATGGCTTCTTGCCATGCACTTTTTGTTAGTAATATGCCCAAAAGCCAATCAATGGATGATCGTATATAGTCGTGTATATACATTAGGGTTATTCCAATAAATATCGTTTATGAGATAAACGCTGGCACATATTTATAACCCTAGAATATTTATATATTCTTAAATGTCCCTAGTCGATTATTATTATGGATGGGTTATAATAATAAATTAAGACTAGCGTATGTTGAGAATTTATATGTGATATGAATTCTACATATGAGTACAAGTTGGAGAACTTGTGGACTGGACCGACCTACATAAGAATGCTACATGGAGCGTTATATGTTTGTCGATAGCGATTCTTATATGTATTGTCCTTAGACCTGAGAATGTCAAGGTTCCCAACATGTGAGTCATATACTTTGACATTATTCCTAGTCATCCGTAACTGGGTGGACTTAAGGGTAATCATTGGGTATATGATAAGTGTGTAGTGGGTATTGTATGATCCAGAGGAGATTCGTCCAACCCATATAACGGGTATATTATCGGATGGTTTCTTGATAGAGTTGAACTATAAATGCACAGCCGTGCTCGGATTATGACATGGTGATATCATTGGTATCCGTTTTACACAGTTAACTCGAGGATCAAGAAACTGAGATTAAACATATACGAGAATGACATATTCCATGTCTCGGTTTAATCTTGATAATGGGACGAAGGGACGATGACATGTTTGCGAGGCATTTTGAATCAGTACTGTTCTTGTCGTTCGGGTAGCAATGATGTATTGCTAGACGCTGCTCTTTGCTTATAATTGTAAAATGAGATTTTACAATTATTGCCGGACGTTACAAGTGCCTACAGGGTCACACACATAGAACCGTTGATTCGAGCAGGTGGTTCAACCGTGGTTGGAACATGGTTGGACCGATTTGTGATTGGACCGTGGTTGGACTATGGTTGAACCAGGGTCGTTTTGGATCAATAATTATCTGAATTATTGATCAGACATGGTGATGTGGTATGTTGTAATCTGATTATGTTAGTGGGAGACATTAGTGATGAGGGTCATCACCTTTGGTCCACTATGTTGGCCATTTTGCTATTAACCTAATGGCATTATGTCAGAGCATCCTTGCTTGAGTGCTTCTGAGTTTGAGAGTAAAACACACATACCCTTCTTTGAGAAAGAAGAGAGACACCACAAAAAGCTCCTGAAAATCTTGTTGCTAGCACACCAGTTCGGGAGGGCTTGAAGTTGGAGATCGTGTGACGATTCCGACTTGATCACGGTTCGTGTGGATACCGTAGAGGGGCGGGATACCTTGTCTTGCTCTTACCGATTCCGGCACTTCAGTTAGGTGGAAGATCCTAACCTTTCAGTTACGAAATTTTTGTTATTCGGTTTACACGCTTTGCATGTGTTCCTATGTTGTTTCCGGTTTTTCCGCTGCGTATTTTGCTTGCTTTTGAGTGTCAATTGCATGTCTGGAAACTTACACTTTTCATGCAACTCGTTGCAGCTGGTGGTGGCGCAATATATGCTATGCCAAAATTAATAATGGACCAAGTCCACTTGCTTTGCAGAGATGGCGCCTTGTTTGGTCCTCTTTTGACCAATTTCTCCTTTTGGTTGCTTTACATGCTCACGTGGAGGGTGAAGTGAGGGAGCCACTTTGACTGGTTCACAATTGGAATTGTGGGCCCGGATCTCTTTAGAAATTAATTTCTTGAATTTTTCTGAAGTGATTAATTAATTTCTGGTGGCACCTACACGGGCAAGACATGTCTGCGCAGGCAGGTCGTGCGCGAGCGATCCGCAAGAAACTTGTGTCAGAACTTCAAGAAAAGCTTGATTTTAATCGATTCTTCTCTAAAAGATCCTGATTCACTTAAATTCCTGCAAAAAGGAAATCAAATCATGGACAAAGAATTTATTTTGAATAAACAAAAAAAATGCTAGAAAATAAATAAATAAATACAAATAACAAGTCAAAAAGTCACAAATTAAACCCCAAGATGTGTGTAAAATATGCACACATCAATATAGTTCTCAAATCCGGGCCTTGGGCCCACATGTTCTCACATTCACCAAAATATAATATCATGTTGTCATCCACAGCAAAATCCTTCAAAATTTAGGCATGTGAGAGCAAACGGCCACACAGTGATAAACAACCATAGTATAGTACACAGTGCAAACTAAGACAGCACCACAAGCACACATGCATATAGCTTTCAAGCCAAACTTGAATTTTCAAGTAAATTACCATGACAATTAAATTTCGAGCATTGCAGGCAGTAAAGCATACAAAGATTTATACGTCCTCACCGTGGCCATAATAATTACCTCGGAAGCCAAAGCCTCAAACCGCCTCAACATTTCTATGTCCATAATGTCCATTTAATGCCAAAACCAGATGCTCATTGGAACAGTAACTCGCTTTCCGAAACAGTGACCCGTTCGCCGGATTTCAGTGACAGCCTTGTCGAAAAATCTATAACTGCCAGAAACGACCCATTTACAATTGGAAAAGCCAAACCCGCAGTGCAGGTATTGGATCCAAACTCCGGCACCTCAAATAGAGTCTACAGAGCCTCCAATCGACCTTGCACCTTACTGCCCAAAAGATGTTGCACCAGCAACACGACCAACAACAGCCACACAAACCCACCGCCATCAACCACCGAACACCAACACAACCGGCCGACCAAACTAACACCACTGAGCCAAACAAACTGGCCATCATCCCCTAAACAAAACAACAACACCTGTACTCCAGTCCATCAACCACCGGATCTACCATGACTAGAACCGAACTCCAATATGAATCTGCCAACCCGCACGAGCAAAACACCCAAACAACCATGGTCAACTCGCCACCACCAGCCAACACAACCGCCACCGATCCACAGCCCCAACAAAAACCACCCAATAAAACCTGATTAGTAATCGGTCCAGCATATCAATGGCGAGAAAACCAGGGAAGAAAAAAGGAGAAGAAGGCAGCGACAATGACTTTGCATCGGTTTCCAGCCCGCTCACTAGTCACCGTCCTCCTACGCCTCTTCCTTCCTCGATGCAACGGCGGGGGCGGCACGATTTCTTGGCACCAGCGATTCAAAAAGAAAAAGGGAAGGGATGACGAGAAAGATGATTATGGCCAGCCTAACGGAAAAAAGGAGCAGAGGAAAAGAAAAGGAAAGTAAAGGAGAGAGGGAGAGACAATTAGGGATAACCGTTGGGGCAATGAATCAGGTAGTGCAAGAGAATATGGGAGAAATTGTGGAGAGAGAGGAAACCGAAATCATGAAGTGAAAGGAAAGAAAAAGAGAGATGAGAGAGGAAGAGAACAATTTATATCCAAGCGCTAGGGTTAGGGTTTCAGTCAGTAACGAAACGGTGTTGTTTGGAGCAACTACGAGGTCGTTTTGTCCATCTCCTCCACCTCCGGTCAACCCACTGGTCAAAGCACATACTCATCTGTATTTTCTGTTATAATATCCCGAAAACGACGTAGTTTTGACTAAAACTACTCCAAACCTTGAGTTTTAGTCACAAACACAAATGACATTCAAAATTTCCTAATTAATCCTGAATAAAGATTGATTCCCACATAGATAATATTACCAAAGAAATAAAATATTTTTCATGATCATAAATTCCCGAAAATACCTCGAGGGTAAAATTGGAAATTAAATTCCAAAAATTCCAAAAAAATTATTTATGAAAAATTAGGGCATTACAGCAATAGTAACTTGTGAAACATAGCACGAACATGTGGTTGTTGCATTAAATGAGGTATGTTCTTTGTAACATTTTTTTTCAATATGCCACTAATATAAACAGTGACGGGCTGAAGGCATGACCTCCTTGAAAGCAACTGCTACGGCTGCAGCTTGATCTATGAAAATTGTTGCGGGTTCCTTACCACCCATAGATGCCAAAAACATCTTAAACAACCACATAAAATGAAAGTTGACTTTCATCACTAAGGAATGTATATTCAAAAAATACATAGTTCTAATGATTATTAACTCCAACAAACGGTGCACAAATCATATTGTACTTATTAGTATGGTAAGTAGTGTTAAAAATCATCACTTCTCCAAAAGCTTCATAATGCAATCTAGATATACCATCCCACCTAAACAAATTCATTAACCGGTCCTCATCGTTTGTATCAATAGCATAGTAAAATGATGAATCTTGTGCTTGAATTGCTCCAAAATGATTTAAAACAGAGGATGCATCTCCACCACTACTCAAAATTCGTCGACATTGTTGTATGAAATTATGACAATCTTGATCGATGAACCCTACATTTTGAGACCCACCAGCTTCATTCACAACATATTTAAAGGAATTTTTAGGTTTTATCTCTACATTTACTAGTGAACCAAGGATTTTTTTACTAGACTAGACTGTCCAAGTTTTCTTGCAGAACTTATGAAATGTCTTTTGCCTTTTCCAATCATGGGATGATTATGTTCATCACTAAAATGTGTAACTTCATACACCATATTGGTAACTTAGAAAACAATTTTGTCATTACTCTCACATCTATACTCTAACCGTTCTCTCTTTCTTTCTTCATTACGACCAATAACATCTGATTCCCCATCACAAGAGCAACACATTTCACGTCGAATCACATGACCTTTACTATTATATTTCATGTTGGAACAAGATCCTTCTTCATGTATTGTGTGGTGATGATGGAGTAGACATGGCCGGACAATCTGAGCGTCGATGATGAAAATATTATAACTACACATGCTTCAAGCCGTGCTGCTAATGCCACTTTCCTTAACATAATATTTGCCACCACCACTTGTTCAAAGTCGGTATGCAACGGTGTCTTGCAAATTTGCCTCGGAGATACAATGAAGCCCCTAGTTGAAGATGTTTTGCATGAACACCAACAACCCTTGATCACTTTACAAATATAGGTAGGATATCTATTTTGTATGGTAACTTCTGCAGTAGTATACCATACAAAAGGCAAAGTATTTTTTTTGGTGGGAGAAATTTGATAGAAAAGGAAAGACAAAAATGTAAGAGAATTGCTTGGAGAGTAAAGAGGAAAAGTAAGACAGGATTTATTTTGTACGTTTGTACACTTTAACAATTTCCTAGATTGTTTTTCTGGATGCTCTAGAAATGAGAATGGAAGCCTCTATTTATAAGGTTTCATGTGTCTTTTCCAAAAACACCTTTTCACCAAAGATTACAGCCATTTAATTCAAAATTAAATTGTATATTTTCCAAAAGATATAATACTGGATGTAACCTTTCCTTTTAAATCCATTTCTAGGAGACACCTTTTTACACCAAGAGGTACAAATCCTCTTATATTATAAAAATTCTCCAACATTTCTTGCAACTTTTCCTCACACGAAATCCTTTCTCTACTCCATATACATTACAAGCATCATATGCTTCTTTGTCAGAATTGAACAATATACCAACCTTCAAGGCAGAATCTTAATTAATATGCGCACTGGCAGCACCAACCTTCAAGGCACAGTCTTGATTAATGTCGACATTAGCAACAGCTACCTCAAATCTAGGAGTACCATCTTCCTTCCAATCAATGATTCCTAGTTTCAAAATCAAATATAAAATTA
>JAKUCV010006180.1:0-14247 GCA_028386065.3 Turnera subulata
GTAAGCTTAACATAGATAGTGAAATCTTCAAGTGAGACTTGAAGGGCTGGATTAGCCACACTAGTAGAGTGTGTGTGAACCAGGATAAATTGCTTGTGTCCTTCATTCTTTCAATTCCGCATTTAATTCCTGCAAAGTTTTTAATTCTTGGTCATAAGCTATTCACCCCCCCTCTAGCTTAAGTCTATTGTTCCTAACACCCAGTCCATTTCTCATGTGGTGTCTTTTCAACCGATTTAGATGGAACACGGTTAAGTGTAAAGGCAACAGTCAATAAAGCATGTCCCCAAAATGAAAAAGGAAGGTAAGGTTGACTCATCATAGAACGAACCATGTCTGACAGAGTTCTATTTCTCCTTTCATATACAATAAACACGAGACATGGAATAAGTCAATCTCGTATATGTTTAATCTAAGTTTCTTGATCCCCGAGTTAACTGTGTAAAACAGATACTAATAATATCACCATATCACATAATCCGAGCATGGCCATGCATTTACAGTTCAACTCTATCAAGAGGCCCATCTGATAATATACCCGTTATATGGGTTGGACAAATCCCATCTTGATCAAACAAAACCCATTACACATTAATCATATACCGAACAAATACACTTAGGTCTACTCATTTACGAATAGCCAAGAGTAATATCAAAGTATATGACTCACATGTTGGGAACCTTGATGATCTCAGGTCTAAAGACAATACATATAACGTTCCATGTAGTATTCTTGTGTTGGGTCGGTCCAGTCCACAAGTTCTCTAACTTGTACCTGTATGTAGAAGTCATATCTCATATAATTCTCAACACGCTAGTCTTAATTTATTATTACAACCCATCCATAATAATAATCGACTAGGGACATTTAAGAATATAAAATATTCTAGGGTTATAAATATGTGCAAGTGTTTTATCTCATAAACATATTTATTGGAATAACCTTAATGTATATACATGATTATATACAATCATCCAATGATTGGCTTTTGGGCATATTACACTAACAATCTCCCACTTACACTAAAGCCAATCATCCATGTATCTAATACCAATGGATGTCGCATGACCATCATGCTTCCGCTGTGTGAGAGGCTTAGTCAATGGATCTGCTACATAGTTCTCAGAAGGAACTTTGCACAGCCTCAATTGTAGAGTCGGCAACTGTTTCTTGCTTGGAACTCTTCCAGCAAACAGCACCACCTCCAAGACAAAACACATAACCTGACTGCGATCTAAAGTCATCCCTGTCGATTTGGAAGCTAGCATCTGTGTAACACTTTACAACAAGCTCATCAATGCTTCCATATACAAGGAATGCATCCTTACTCCTTCTCAAGTACTTAAGGATGTTGTTAACCTTTGTCCAGTGACTCTCCCCGGGATCAGATTGATATCTGCTTATGACACTCAAAGCATATGTGATATCCGGTCGAATACATAGCATGGCGTACATGATAGATCCTATTCCTGATGCATAAGGAATCTTACTCATCCGCTCTCTCTCTTTAGATGTACTAGGACATTGATTCTTTGAGAAAGATATGCCATGTGACATGGGCAAGAAACCTTTCTTGGAATCTTGCATGCAAAACCTCTTTAGCACCTTTGTCAATATATGTACTTTGACTTAGCCCAAGAAGCCTTTTGGATCTTTCTCTATAGATCTTTATGCCTAACACATAGGCAGCTTCTCCTAAGTCCTTCATTGAGAAATTCTTTCCTAACCAAGTCTTTATAGACTTTAGTGTCGGAATATCATTCCCAATGAGTAGAATGTCGTCAACATACAATAGCAAGAAAACTATAGTGCTCCCACTAACCTTTTTGTAAACACATGGCTCATCTTCATTTTTAATGAAACCAAACTCTTTGATCACTTCATTAAAATGAAGATTCTAACTCCTAGAAGCTTGCTTCAATCCATAAATGGATCTTTGCAACTTGCATACCATATTAGCATTCTCTGGATCGACAAAATCTTCAGGTTGTGTCATGTACACATCCTCTAAAAGTTTTCCATTAAGGAAAGCGGTTTTGACATCCATTTGCCATATCTCATAATCATGGTATGTTGCTATAGTCAATAGAATCCGGATGGATTTAACCATGGCAACTGGCGAGAAAGTTTCATCACAGTCAATACCATGAACTTGCTTGAAACCTTTCGCAACCAATCGCCCTTTAAAGGTAATCACATTACCATCCATGTCGGTCTTTTCTTAAAGACCCATTTGCACCCTATGGGTTTTACCCCTTCAGGTGGATCAACCAAGGTCCATACCTTGTTTTTATACGTGGATTCTGTTAGTGTAATATGCCCAAAAGCCAATCAATGGATGTTTTATTTGTAGTCATGTATACACATTAAGGTTATTCCAATAAATATTGTTTATGAGAAAAACGCTTGCACATATTTATAACCCTAGAATATTTATGTATTATTAAATGTCCCTAGTCGATTATTATTATGGATGGGTTGTAATAATAAATTAAGACTAGCGTATGTTGAGAATTATATGTGATATGAATTCTACATACGGGTACAAGTTAGAGAACTTGTGGACTGGACCGACCCATATAAGAACGCTACGTGGAACGTTATATGATTGTCTTTAGCGGTTCTTATATGTATTGTCCTTAGACCTGTGATCATCAAGGTTCCAATATATGAGTCGTATACTTTGATATTACTCTTGGCTATTTCGTAAATGAGTAGACTTAGTGTAATCATTGGGTATATGATAAATTTGTAGTGGGTTTTGTATGATCCAGAGGGGATTTGTCCAACCCATATAACGGGTATATTATCGGATGGTTTCTTGATAGAGTTGAACTGTAAATGCACGGCCGTGCTCGGATTATGATATGGTGATATCATTAGTATCCGTTTTACACAATTAGCTCGAGGATCAAGAAACCGAGATTAAACATATGCGAGATTGACATATTCCATGTCTCGTGTTTGATCTTGATAATGGGACGAAGGGACGATGACATGTTTCCGAGGCATATTCAGTACTGATCTTGTCGTTCGGGTAGCAATGATGTGTTGCTAGACGCCGCTCTTTGCTTATAATTGTAAATGAGTTTACGATTATTGCTGGACGTTAAAAGTGCCTACAGGGTCACACACTTAGAATCGTTGATTCGAGCATGTGGTTGAACCGTGGTTGGACAAAGGTTTGACCAGGTGTGGTTAGATCATGGTTGGACCGTGGTTGGACCAGGGTCGTTTTGGGCTGTTTGATACAATAATTGTCAGAATTATTGAGCCAAACCTGATTGCTTGTGATGTGTAATCCCATTAGTGCTTAGTGGTAGACAAGATAATGAGTATCTTAATCATGATGGGCCATTGTGTTGGCCATTACCCTAATCACTAATTGAGTGGCATAATTAGATTATGCTATAGGTTTTTTGGCTGATTGCTTTCTGGTTTTTGAGAGCCTTGAGAGTGTGTTTCAGACTAGTAAGAACATACACAAACACTCACCCATTCTTTGAGAAAGAAAGTAACACCATATAGCTCCCGGAAATCCGTAGCTAGCACCACGGTTCGGGGAGTGCTTGGGTTGGAGATCGTGAGACGTTTTCCGGTTGTGATCGATGGTTCGTGTGGATACCGTAGAGGAGCAGGATATCCTTCCGGCTCTAGCTGATTCAATTCATCAGTTGGGTGAAAGACCTCAACCGTTTCAGGTATGTTCGGTTTTTGTTATTCGGTTTAGCTACCCTTCACTTGGATCCTCCATGTGTATCCAGTTTTTTTGCTGCGTATGTTATTGCATTTGATTGTCAATTTGCATGCACGGATACTTACAGTGGTAGCAGAGCCTCTTGTGAAGTTCTAAACCGAATTTGTTATGCATATGTGTGATATGCTCATGTTAATGTATATGATATATGTTGAGGTTGGTTTGTCAAAAATATTTTGACAGCAAGCACTTGATTGGTACGAGATATTAATCAAGGTTTTCTTGGCAGTAGGTCAAAAGAGTTCGACAAAATGAAAATCGATTGTCGGTTTGTGTATAGAACGATTGTCGTTCTAGTGCAGCAGGGCCAAAACATCGATGTTAATTAGATGAACATCGATGTCCACATTAGGATTTGCCTTGGCCGAGCCTACTGAACATCGATGTTGTGTGACAAACATCGATGTTCTATGAAGGTTGGCCTTGGCAGATTCACATGAACATCAATGTTCAGGGTTGAACATCGATGTTCAGGGTTGAACATCGATGTTCAGGGTTGAACATCGATGTTCAGGGTTGAACATCGATGTCCAAGAGCCCTGTCAGATTGGTTTGAGATTCCAGAGACCAATGGACATCGATGTTCACCCTAGGACATCGATGTTCTTGTGTTCCAGAGTCTCAAACATCGATGTTTAAAGGTTAGACATCGATGTTTAAAACTACTGCCAAGTCATTGAACCTTCGAAACTTGCCAACATTGATGTTCAAGATCCGAACATCGATGTTCTTGAGCTCTGCCAAATAGTTTGGAGTTCCAGAGCCTCAAGACATCGATGTTCATGTGTGAACATCGATGTTCTTAAGTTCCAGAGGCCAATGGACATCGATGTTCAAATCAGGACATCGATGTGCTTGAGTACTGCCAAGTAGTTGGCGAGAATCAGATTCTCAAAAACATCGATGTTCAATGTTGGACATCGATGTTCTTATGTATTTTTGGTTTCCAAATTTACAAACATCAATATATGATTCATCAAGAACATGCATGTAATGTATTGGAATAATATGTTGATGAAAATATTAAGTTCTTAGTTGCCTTCCATGATAAGCACTCATCATTGCTTAGATCAACACTTGGTAGGTTTTGCCAAAGCAAGGTGCCAATTTTTATCCTAGCAAGGTGCGACGCAATAATTGTAATATCGGAACTGCTTATTATGGTGTTGAACTTAACTAGGTCATCTTAATAGGATTAAGGACTTAGAGGCAAGGAGTTGAGCTAAGTCTTATGAGATAGACAAGAACAAGTGTTGTTCACTCAACTATCCAAGAGTTACTTAAGACGTAATTGACAAGAGTTGTGAACCTAAATAACTATGAAGTAAGCGATCAGCCAAAGCTGACTTATCTAGTAGTGAAATATGGATCTTGGCTTACTTATATGAATGTCTTGATTTATATAGTAGGAGCATCATTTAAAAGAATTCCTTGTTAAATGATTTTGTATGCATGACTCTTATTTGTGTGAGCTGATCATTGTTGTAGAAATTCCATGGCACAAAACACTAGCACAATGTCACTACGATCTGTCCTTGAGAAGGAAAAGTTGAATGGGAATAACTTCTTAAAATGGTATCGCAACTTGAGTATTGTCCTCAAACAAGAAAAGAAGTTGTATGTCCTCGAAGGGCCTGTTCCGAATGAACCGGCGCCTAGTGCTCCAAGGGCAGAAAGGGATGCTTACAAGAAGCACCTTGATGATGCATTAGATGCAGCATGCCTTATGCTTGTTAACATGGACTCTGAGCTTCAGAAGCAACATGAGAACTTGGGTGCATTCGATATGATCTAACATCTGAAAATGCTTTTTGAAGAGCAAGCTAGGCATGAGAGGTATGAGACCTCTAAGGCATTGTTCCAATGCAAGATGGTTGAGTCATCACTGGTGAGACCTCATGTGCTCAAAATGATTGGATACATTGAGAGCATTGAGGGTCTAGGTTTTCCTTTGCAAAAGGAGTTAGCTGTTGTTCTAGTCCTGCAATCGTTGCCGGATAGTTACAGCCAATTTGTCATGAATTTAAATATGAATCATCTTGACAAATCTTTGTTTGAGTTACTTAACATGTTAGGAACAGTTGAGCAATAAATGAGGGCAAATAAATCCAACAACATTTTGATGGTTGGAAAAGGCAAAGGTAAGGGTAAAGCCAAGATTTACAAGATGAAGAAATATGCCAAAAAGTTTGGTGCATGTGCATCTTCTTGTTCCCATGTGCTGAAACCCAAAGGTCGTATTGCAAAGGAAGGACAATGTTTCCATTGCAACAAACCTGGCCATTGGAAACGTAACTGCCCTGTTTACCTTGAAGAGGTGAAGAAGCACAAGGGAAGTAAGACTTCCACTTCAGGTATCTTCGTTATAGAAGCTAATATCTCTGTCTATGCATCATGGATATTAGATAAGGGATGTGGTTCTCACATTTGTGTAATTGTGCAAGAATTGAGAAAGAGTAGGAGATTGGAAAAGGGTGAGATAGACCTGCGCGTGGGAAATGGAGCAAGAGTTGCTGCATTAGCTGTAGGAACTTACTATCTTACTTTACCGAGTGGTTTGGTTTTAGAACTGGACAATTGTTATTATGTACCAACCATAAGCAGGAATTTGATTTCTATGTCTTGTCTTGACAAGAAAGGTTTTTCATTTGTAATAAAGGACAATTGTTGTTCTATTTATTTCAATGATGTTTATTATGGTGGTGCGTATTTAAGCAATGGTTTGTATGTTCTTAACCTAGAAACCATAATCTATAACGTTAATATGAAGAAGGCTAGAATGAACGATTCTAATGAAACCTTTCTTTGGCATTGTCAATTGGGCCATATAAACTAGACTCGTATATCTAAACTCTATAAAGATGGACTTTTAGACTCATTTGATTTTGAATCATTTGAGACATGTGAGTCATGTTTGTTAGGCAAGATGACGAAGGCTCCTTTTACCAGTAAAGGTGAAAGAGCTTCGGACTTGTTAGGTCTTATACATAGTGATGTATGTGGACCGATGTCGACACAAGCTAGAGGTGGATTTCAATACTTCATTACATTTACTGACGATTTCAGTAGGTATGGCTATGTGTATCTAATGAGACACAAGTCAGAATCCTTTGAAAAGTTCAAAGAATTCAAGAATGAAGTACAGAATCAACTCGGTAAGAGTATTAAAATACTTCGATCAGACCGAGGAGGTGAATACTTAGGCCGAGAATTTATTGATCATCTAAAGGAGTGTGGTATAGTATCACAGCTCACTCCACCGGGTACGCCTCAATAGAATGGTGTTTCCGAAAGGAGGAATAGAACCTTGTTAGACATGATTCGTTCGATGATGAGTCAAGCTGACCTTCCCTCTTCATTTTGGGGACGTGCATTATTGAGTGCTGCATTTACACTTAACCGTGTTCCATCTAAATCCGTCGAAAAGACACCATATGAGATATGGTCTGGGAGGCGTCCCAATTTGTCTTTTATGAGAATTTGGGGTTGTGAGGTTTACGTGAGACGTGAAGCATCAGATAAACTCGGCCCTAAATCCGACAAGTGCCTCTTTGTAGGATACCCTAAGGAAACTAAAGGGTATTATTTCTACAATCCCACCGAGCACGAAGTGTTTGTTGCTCGGACTGCTATTTTTCTAGAAAGAGAATTTATTTCTAGAAGAATCAGTGGGAGGAAAATAGAACTTGAAGAAGTCTGAGATATTGAGGCAGAGATGGGACAAGGACAGGAACCACAAGAAGTTGTGGATGAGAATCCTGTACCTGTAACATGTAGACCGCCTAGGTCGGATTGGATTCGGCATGAGCCTGTGAGATATGGCTTTCTTATGACTCATATTGGAGATGTGATGCTCATAGAAGAGGATGAGCCCACTTCCTATCGGCAGGCTATTACGGGTCCGGACTCTAAGAAGTGGCTAGAAGCCATGAATTCGGAAATGGAATCCATGTATCAAAACAAGGTATGGACCTTGGTTGATCCACCTGAAGGGGTAAAACCCATAGGATGCAAGTGGGTCTTTAAGAAAAAGACCGACATGGATGGTAATGTGATTACCTATAAAGGGCAATTGGTGGAGAAAGGTTTCAAGCAAGTTTATGGTATTGACTACGATTCCATCTCCGAATTCATGGCTTCCAGCCACTTCTTAGAGTCTGGACCCGTAATAGCTTGCTGATAGGAAGTGGGCTCATCCTCATCAATGAGCATCACGTCTCCAGTATGAGTCATAAGAAATCCATATCTCTCAGGCTCATACCGAGTCCTATCAGACCTACATGGTCCGTGTGTTACAGGTACAGGATTCTCACCCACAACATCTTGTGGTTCCTTTCCTTGTTCCATCTCAGCCTCAATACCTCGAACTTTTTCGAGTTCTATTTTCCTCCCACTGACCTCTCTAGAAATAAATTCTCTCTCTAGAAGGATAGCAGTACGAGCAACAAACACTTTGTGCTCTGTGGGATTATAGAAATAATATCCTTTAGTTTCTTTAGGATATCCAACAAAGTGGCATTTGTCCGATTTAGGGCCGAGTTTATCTGATGCTTCTCGTCTCACGAAAGCCTCACAACTCCAAATCCTCATAAAAAGACAAATTGGGACGCTTCCCAGTCCATATCTCATATGGTGTCTTTTCAACCGTTTTAAAAGGAACACGGTTAAGTGTAAATGCAGCACTCAATAATGCATGTCCCCAAAATGAAGAAGGAAGGTCAGCTTGACTCATCATAGAACAAACCATGTCTAACAAAGTTCTATTCCTCCTTTCAGATACACCATTCCATTGAGGTGTATCTGGTGGAGTAAGTTGTGATACAATACCACATTGCTTTAGATGATCAAGAAAATCTCGGTCTAAGTATTCACCTCCTCGATCAGATCGAAGCATTTTAATACTCTTGCTGAGTTGATTCTGTACTTCACTCTTGAATTCTTTGAACTTTTCAAAGGATTATGACTTGTGTTTTATAAGATACACATAGCCATATCTACTGTAATCATCAATAAATGTAATGAAGTACTAAAATCCACCTCTAGCCTATGTAAACATAGGTCCACTTACATCAGAATGTATAAGACCTAACAAGTCCGAAGCTCTTTCACCTTTACCAGCAAAAGGAGCCTTCGTCATTTTGCCTAATAAACATGACTCACATGTCTCATACGATTCAAAATCAAATGAGTCTAAAAGTCCATCTTTATGGAATTTAGAAATACGAGTCTCGTTTATATGGCCCAATCGACAATGCCAGAGATAGGTTTCATTAGAATCGTTTAATCTAACCTTCTTCGTATTAATGTTATAGATTGGTGTTTCTAGGTTTAGAACGTACAAACCATTGCTCAAGTATGCATCACCATAATAAATATCATTCAAGTAAATTGAACAACAGTTGTTCTTTATTATGAATGAAAAACCTTTCTTGTCCAGACAAGAAACAGAAATCAAATTCCTGCTTATGGTGGGTACATAATAACAATTGTCAAGTTCTAAATCCAAACCACTCGATAAGGTTAGATAGTAAGTCCCTACGGCTAATGCAGCAACTCTTGCTCCATTTCCAACGCGTAGGTCTATCTCACCCTTTGCTAATATTCTACTCTCTCTTAGATCCTGCACATTTACACAAATGTGAGAACCACATCCGGTATCTAATACCCATGATGCAGAGATAGAGATATTAGCCTCTATAACAAAAATACCTGAAGCAGAAGTCTTATTTTCCTTCTTGTTCTTCACTTGTTCAAGGTAAATAGGGCAGTTACGCTTTCATTGGCCAGGTTTCTTGCAATGGAAACATTGTTTTTCCTTTGCAACACCACCTTTGGGTTTCAGCACTTGTGAAGAAGATAAACCAAACTTTTGGCAGATTTCATCTTCTTGCTTTTTCCCTTTCCTTTGCTATTTCCAACCATCAATATGCTGTTGGATTTATTTGCCTTCATCTATTGCTCAACTGTTCCAAGCATGTTAAGCAACTCAGACAAGGATTTGTCAAGATGATTCATATTGAAATTCATGACAAATTGGCTATAAGTATCCGACAACGATTGCAGGACTAGATCAACAGCCAACTCCTTATGCAAAGGAAAACCCAGACGCTTCAAGGCTCTCAATATATCCAATCATCTTGAGCACATGAGGCTTCACTGGTGATGACTCAGCCATCTTGTATTGGAATAATGCCTTTGAGGTCTCATACCTCTCATGCCTAGCTTGCTCTTCAAAGAGCATTTTCAGGTGTTCGATCATATCGAACGCACCCAAGTTCTCATGTTGCTTCTGAAGCTCAGAGTCCATGGTGACAGGCATAAGGCATGCAACATCCAAAACATCCTCAATATGCTTCTTGTAAGCATCCCTTTCTGCCCTAGGATCATTAGGTACCGGTTCAATAGAAACAGGCCCTTCAAGGACATACAATTTCTTTTCTTGTTTGAGGACTATCCTCAAATTGCGATGCCACTTAAGGAAGTTATTCCCATTAAGTTTTTCCTTCTCAAGGACAGATCGCAGTGATTGTGTACTAGTGTTTTGTGCCATAATAACTCTACAACATTGATCAACTCACACAAATAAGAGTCATGTATATATAAAATCACTTAATAAGGAATTTTATTAAATGATGCTCCTACTACATAAATCAAGATAATTATAAGTAGGCCAAGATCCATATTTCACTACAAGATAAGTCAGCTTTGGCTGATCACTTATATCATAGTTATTTAGGTAGACAACTCTTGTCAATTACATCTCATGTAACTCTTGGATAGTTGAGTGAACAATACTTGTTCTTGTCTATCTCATAGACTTAGCTCAACTCCTTGCCTCTAAGTCCTCAATCCTATTGAGATGACCTAGTTAAGTTCAACCCATAACAAGCAGTTCGGATATTACAATTATCCAGTAGCACCTTCCTATGATAAATATTGGCACCTTGCATTGGTAAAACCTACCAAGTATTAATCTAAGCAATGATGAGTGCTTATCATGGAAGGCAACACAAGAGGAACTTAATATTTACATCAACATATTATTCCTATACATCACATGCATGTTCTTGATAAGTCATATATTGATGTTTTGTAAATTTGGAAGCCAAAAATACATAAGAACATAGATGTCTAACATTGAACATCGATGTTGTGAGAATCTGATTCTCCCAGCTACTTGGCAGTGTTCAAGAACATCGATGTTCAACTCTTGAACATCGATGTCTAACTCTTGAGCATCGATGTTTAACTCTTGAATATCAATGTTTGAGAATTCTGGAACTCGAAACCTTTCGGCAGAGCCCATGAACATCGATGTTTAAAACATGAACATCGATGTTTTTGAGAATCCGGAACTCCAAACTATTTGGCAGAGCTCAAGAACATCGATGTTTAACTCTTGAACATCGATGTTTTTAGAGTTCTGGAAGTTCAAGATTTCTGGCAGTAGTTTTGAACATCGATGTCTAACATTTAAACATCGATGTTTGAGACTTTTGGAATCTCAAACTAATTCGGCAGTGCTCTAGAACATCGATGTTTAACTCTAGAACATCGATGTTTTGAGAGTTCTGCCAAGGCCAATCGTCACGAGAACATCGATGTTTAACTCTTGAAAATCGATGTTTCAAGATTCTGCCAAAGCCAATCTTCATTAGAACTTCGATGTTGGTTTCACAACATCGATATCCAATGTGACTTGCTTATAATTAACGTGTTCTGTAGACTAAATAGAGACATGTAAATCAAAAGTAAATCAAGGCACTTCACTCAGCTAAGTTTTACAAAGAAATCGAAGATCAAATTTCCGCACAGGATTATACTAGTCAGTCCTTTTTTGGTATGCTCTTGAACAATAAGAGGTGTTTGTGTTAGTGTAATATGCCCAAAAGCCAATCATGGATGATTATTTGTAGTCATGTATACGCATTAAGGTTATTCCAATAAGTATCGTTTATGAGATAAACGCTTGCACATAGTTATAACCCTAGAATATTTCATATTCTTAAATTGTCCCTAGTTGATTATTATTATGGATGGGTTGTAATAATAAATTAAGACTAGCGTATGTTGAGAATTTCATATGTGATATGAATTCTACATACGGGTACAAGTTAGAGAACTTGTGGACTGGACCGACCCATATAAGAACGCTACATGGAACGTTATATGTTTGTCGATAGCGGTTCTTATATGTATTGTCCTTAGACCTGTGATCATCAAGGTTCCCAATATATGAGTCGTATACTTTGATATTACTCTTGGCTATTTCGTAATTGAGTAGACATAGTGTAATCATTGGGTATATGATAAATGTGTAGTGGGTTTTGTATGATCCAGAGGGGATTTGTCCAACCCATATAACGGGTATATTATCGGAGAGTTTCTTGATAGAGTTGAACCGTAAACGCATGGCATGCTCGGATAATGATATATGATATCATTGGTATCCGTTTTACCGGTTAACTCGAGGATCAAAAAACCGAGATTAAACATATGCGAGATTGACATATTCCATATCTCGTGTTTAATCTTGATAATGGGACGAAGGGACGATGACATGTTACGAGGCATAGAGAATCAGTACTAATCTTGTCGTTCGGGTAGCAATGATGTGTTGCTAGACGCCGCTCTTTGCTTATAATTGTAAAATGAGAATTTACAATTATTGCCGGACGTTACAAGTGCCTACAGGGTCACACACATACAGCCGTTGATTCGAGCATGTGGTTGAACCGGGTATGGTTGAACCGCGGTTGGAACGTGGTTGGACCAGGGTCGTTTTTGGGCTGGTTTGGGTCAATAAAAGTCTGACTTATTGAACCCAAAATCAGTGCATGTGATGTGGAATCCAATTAGTGGAGACAAGATTATGTGGAGACATAATTGTGAAAGATAATGGGCCATTGTGTTGGCCATTATCCCCATTGTCTCTTAGCACTAATTGGGTGGAGTAATCAGATTACTCAAGCCATCATCTTCATCACTTTGTTAGAACAATAGCCCTTCGCTAGAGGGGGGGTGAATAGTGATAATCGAATAAAAACGAAATAAGCAGGAATTGAATGCGGAATTAAAAGAATGAATGACACAAGATATTTATCCTGGTTCACACACACTCTACTTGTGTGGCTAATCCAGCCCTTCAAGTCTCACTTGAAGATTTCACTATCTATGTTAAGCTTACGGGTGCTTAACAAACCGTTACAACCTAGGAATTCTAGTCACAAGAATCCTAAACCCTGAAAGTTCAAGTCACATGAACCTCAGCTCTCTTGCTTGAAGATACCTCACTTCAAGACTTCTCACACAAGAAGATATACCCCTCTTCCTATGAATCTAACCAAGGGAACTAACCTCCCTCAAGGTGTATAACAACAAAATAATCACTCAAACAAGAGGTCTCTCTCAAAGAGCAGATGTGAGTGTACAAATGAAGCTCTAAAAGGCAACTCTCAAATCCTCAATAGGATATTGGCTCAACAAAGATTGATTTGAATGTATGAGATGAATGTATGTAAGTAGAGAGTTGATTAGCTTTGAAACACAGCCAAAAATGCTCAATTTGTAGCTTTGAAAAGTTATATAGCCGTTTTAAATCCACCCAAAAACAGCCTTAAACAAAACATAGTGGGTGCTGAAAAGTTGTCTGCTACAACGGCAGAACATCGATGTTTTGACACTAAACATCGATGTTTTGACACTAAACATCGATGTTTTAGCCAACAATTTTAAATTATTGTTCCAACGGCTAGTAGAACATCGATGTTTCATTTTAGAACATCGATGTTTCCATACTAAACATCGATGTTCTTCAATTCAACATCGATGTTTTTTGGCTTCGCAAAAATATGATGGAAAAGGGTCTATGCCAGAACATCGATGTTTTGTGAAACATCGATGTTAGATTAGCCAACATCGATGTTTTTTGGCTTCGGAAAAATTTTATTTCAAAGACAAGTTTTCATGAACATCGATGTTGGATTGTAAACATCGATGTTTTGCCAACGGTCACAAGAACATCGATGTTTTATAATCCAACATCGATGTTTTTCTGCTTCTGCCAATTTTTGTAAAAATGCTTGGAATCAAGAACATCGATGTTTATATCATAACATCGATGTTATTTTGGCTCGGCAAAAATCCTTTTAAAGTGACTGAAAAGAAACATCGATGTTATCTTTTAGAACATCGATGTTATGCCTAATTTTAAAAACAACGGTCACTAGAACATCGATGTTTGGGATGCCAACATCGATGTTTAAATGCACAACATCGATGTTTAAATCCACAACATCGATGTTTCATGGCTCGAAAAACATTTTTATGCTTGGAAATATGTTATGTTATGCATGAGCAAAATTCATCTTATTTTGAGCCAATGTCCTAGAAGAGTTGAGTGTTATACCTTGTACAATTTATGAATCTAACTCTTCTTTCTTGGCTCTTCAATTTCTTGTGCTCATTCATTTTGATCCTTTGCTCTTGA
>JAKUCV010006181.1:0-49304 GCA_028386065.3 Turnera subulata
TATTTAAAGGACTATGCTGAATAAGAACAAATCAAGTCTTTTCTGCTAATTCCTAGCAAGGTTGAATCTCTCCTAAAAAGGGATTAAGGTCTAAGGCTCCCTTCAACGAGTCTACCAACCATAGGGAAATCAAAGAAGCGTGGTAAGGGAAAGTCTTCTCTGCCCGAACCCGACTTCTCCCTACAGCCTTCCATTAATCACCGTGTGACTCGATCCTTGGCTCAGCAGATTCATAACATGTTAGCAGCTCTACAGATATAAGAAAGGGAAAGTTTGTATAAATTGTTACCAACCTCCAAGATGCGCAATAAGCAAAGGTAGTGCGGGCAATAATGCCTTTGTTTCTTCTGGTTGTCCAGCTGCAATGTTTGTCAGGCACCAAGCTGCTTCAAGCAACTGCAAATTACAAACCAAAAGGAAAACAGTGAAGTTTCTGTTTTCTTTATTACTCATTTAAAGCAGGCATTTGACAATATACGGAGAGGTTATCATCATTCTCTCAAGTTGATAATGAAATACAGTCAATAGACCTGTTCATCTGGAGAGCCAAATGTTAGGCATTGCACAAGTATGGGAATTGCTCCAGCTTTAAGAGTAGCTTCAACAGGAGGAAACTCAGATTTTGACAGCAAGCGTCTTAGTTCACGAAGGGCACCGACTTCCTTTTGGACTGCTCCTTTTCCCCTAAATAAGAAGGAGTTGACATGGTACAAGCAAATTCCAATGTCAACTAAGAACGTCGAATGACACAATCAAGCACTGAGAAATATAGATGACATGAACTGTCAAAAAAATGACAAAATAGACAAAGAAAACAAATAAATTCATGTATCCAACAATAGTCGCTCAACTCCATATCTTGCGACAAAATTCTCCTAATGTCATACCAACAATAAAGTAAACCTTATCCAGTACAAGGGTTCACCAAACATTTTCCTGATCCGTAATATCCATTTCTCATAAGCAACTTGTGTTCCCACAATGACTGTTTACCTGCATCATGTTTGTTGTAGTATGAATGGGTCATCTTTAGCAGCAGATTTGCTGATGACAACCAATTCGAATAACATGATCTCAAGCAATTCCCGGCCCCAAAGTACACATCTATTCTCATTAACGTACAATACTACCAAGGATTCGAGCGTGTAGGCATAGTTGTAGTTGAACCACAAGAGCACACCAACATTTAGCATAGTCAAAACTCTAAATAACACATTCTGAATTTTTCAGACTTACCACAATAATCTTTACATATAAAGCATTACAATTGTAGGGAGGATTGACATACTGATAAGCAACAGCAGCCTTCAATGCTTCAACGGCAGAAGTAGTTTGAGTCTCCAAAATGGGCTGTTCTTCCTCGATCATCATCTCATTCTGGTCGTCATGAATGGCGGCATCGTCGCCGCCACTGCTGCCGCCCTCACTGGGCCCAACTCTGCAAAGCCGCTTCGCACGCACCAGCGACTCTCTCCTCTCCTTCCCCACAGCCACCGCATTCTGCCGCCTCCGCTCCGCCGCAGCACCCCCAACTACTACTCATACACACCACAGGGCAAAATATCCAATCAAAACAATACATAACTAATTACAGGCTGTGGCAAATGAGGAATTAAGTTTAGTTCTTACTCTCCTCTTCTGGGGTTTTCAAAGAAATTAGTTAGAGTTGGATAAAATTGTTACATAATGAGAAGCGAAGAAGTAAAACGAAACTTGAACAAACGGGAGCGAACCTGAGGACTTAATAGGATCTCTTTTGAGAGAAGATAATCCATCATCGGACATTGCAGTGAAGTGTTTCCCAGAGAGAAATGTGTTTTTGTGTTTATTTCTGGTGAAGCTTTTCCTCCAATTTTTTTGAAAGCGAATAAATCACCGCCTGGTGACTCTTTTTAACTTGCCGGATTTGCTAAAGGGGGCTAATGGCCAAATCACGCGCCCAAGCGCCAAAATTCGCCGCCTTCGATTTTTTTTTGCTCCTGCTTATAACTTGCGACAAGGTCCTCCATTCCTTTTTATGCTGAATTGCCGATAGCCCCTTCAAGTTATCGATATTTTTCCTGTGCCCACAAGAAAATATAAATACTTCCTTCCGTTCATTTCAATATTTAGGTTATAAATAAATTATGTGAATGTCATTACCGTCCAGTAAAATTTGTTTTTAACTGTACTTGAACTTATTCTCGGTAAATATTTTATCCCTACACCTAATTTCCACTTCTACTTAGATTCATCTCTTGGCTAAGTATCCTCTATAATTCCATTTGTGCTAATCTTGATATCATATTCCTTTACCTAACATGCATTTGATTCTATCATTCTAAATTAATCATACTTATTTGTTTTTATCCTCCCATTTCTAACTATAAATACCCCTTCATTCATTCACACTCATATACTTACATGCTACCATAAACTTCATTCTCTTCTCATTTTCATACACCTCTCTTCTCAATCTCCCTCCATCTAAGTTTATTATTCTCCTTTTCTTATCATTATCAAAGTTGTATTATTACCTTCAAGCTTGTAATATTATCATCAAGGAGTGAATTTCATCCTTCAATTTTATAACACGTTATCAGTACGAGTCTTTACCCTACTAAGATATTTATTTCTAAAATTTTTCTCATTACTACTTATATCATTTCTATATATAGTAATAATATTGCTGAAAGATTTATCGAATAAGCGTATATACATTAGATATTCTATATTATTATTCTACTAATAGTGTTGAAAGGTTTATCAAATAAGCACATATATACTGCTTATTTTATATTATCATTCGACTGCTCTTATTATTTGTTTTATTTCTTTCGTTATTATTTCACTACTGTTATAATGGCAAATATTACAAAACTTGAATTAGAGGCCCTTGATATTTCCGAGAGAAATTTGTCATGGGCACTAGAAGTTGAAATACATTTAGATTCTATGAAACCCCCGACCCGTATTTACCGTACACAGTAAACACGTGCCGGAACTGTAACGACCCAACCAAACAAACCCAGCATACAGTGTATAAAACACAAACTCTGGCTCAACAGCCCAAAATATAAACAACAATATGGCCCTACGGCCCAACATCAAAACATATCACCCGAACCGGGGATCATCTATAACATCATAATCGGCCCAATGGCCCAACAAAACAATAAATAGCACAGCGGAAGACTTATAAAACTCACAAAGACACTGTATGCGATACTAATGCAAACTATGGATCCGAGTCCTGTCCAAGGGATAACGCCGCAGCCTGTCTGGAATGCCACATACCTGAACCACAAATAACTCATCCTACGGGATGAAAGCCCGCAGGTGAGGGGTGAGTCCGAAGTGCTCACCGACGAAGGATAGACAATCAATATGCAACTATAATACTTCAAAGAAGAAATACAGACAATAGTCACAACCATACCAAAGACAACACCGTACAAGACAGACCAAACTCAAGACTCGTCCCAAGCATACCAAAGACTTTATTATCATTCCAATTTTATCTCTCTGGCCCCCGTCACGGATAAGCTAAGGTCGTACCAGGCTATCAACCTGTTTATGGTGCCAGATCAAAAAGAACCCGGGATCAACATCCCAATATCAAATCTCAGGGATCAACATCCTAATAACAATCTCAGGGATCAACATCCCAATAATAATCTCAGGGATCAACATCCCAATAACAATCTCAGGGATCAATATCCCAATAACAATCTCAGGGATCAACATCCCAATCAAACCGGCATCAACATGTCCATCACAAGTAACCCAGATCTTGGCCACCACAAAACAGCCTCAAACCATCCGGTCGTACCTCTACTTACCACGTGACAATTAAATCATCATCTCAAATCAATTACCAATTTCCAATTTCTTTTCCCAATTATCCATTTCATAATTTATTCCAATTATCCAATCACAACACAGTTCCCTGACAACAATCACAATAACCATAACAGTCAAATAATTATCCAACTTCCTATTAACTCAAGTTATTCCACAGACTGGTCCGTCAACAGTTTCATAGCATCAATTACTCGTGAACCAACGTCAATCACAACACAGTATCCAATAAACCAACATCAGTCAACACAGCATTTCAATCAAGCAGAACAATAACAACAAAACGCACACAGAACCGACATCAACAAATCTGTATCATCAATTATCCAATAATAATACATATCCTCACAATTTCCAGTATTCATTTCCTCAAATTATACATCTTCCATTATCACAGGTTTAACCACAGACTAAACCATCAACAATTTCATATCCCAATTATTCACAATTAACGGTTCAACATCGATTACAACACAATATTCACAGAACCAATAACACAGTCCAACAACAGCAACAACAATAACCATAGCAGTCAAATAACCGACAATGACCATCTCTACAGTCCAATCAAACAACAAAACACACAAAGTATTACAGGCACATATCAAGGGTTATCCATCCTCATCTTAGCCGATTACTCCACTCTGAAGACAATGACCGGTACCAAGGCCGGCTCCTCGGGATACTGCCCGATATCAAAACCTATACAACAAAACAATATACTCACATAAATGCACATAATCGGTATACTATGATGCCAATACTGCGAAATATACCCATCCCGGTTTATATCCTTTATTATCATCTTTTACCATAATTAAACCTTTTTCTGAAAATAATATATCGTACGTATATCCGAATATAATTTCGGTACCATACTTTAATTAAAACTCTCCTTTAATTTTTTTCTATTAGAATAATTTTACTTTGTTTTCCAAAATAATGACAATATAATTTCCCTAGAAATTATATCATATATATGTATTTTCCTGAAATTATTTCCATAAGGTTATTTATCATAATATAGTCTTCTAGTGAAAATAGTTATATATATCTCTTTTAAAATCTACATTTACCAAAACTATACACCAAGTATTATTGGTTTTCAATAGTTATAAACCAATTTTCCAATTAATTCCATTTATATTTTTTTTCCAGAATTTCCTTTTTTTTTACTGGACTGAGCCCATGAATAGTGCCAGCCAGGCCTTGCACAGTACTAGGCCCAGACCTACAGCTGAGGCCCAGGCGCAGGCCAGCGTGATCAAACCCAACTGACTAAGAGCCCAAGCCCAAAACCAAAGCAACCCATCAGATCCCAAAAGCCCAACACAATACCCGGGTCAAGTCCATAGCTACCGGGTCGACCCGCCCGTGACCCATCCTAACCGGGTCGTCAACACCAGCGGCTCACCTTGTGCAGACATGACGGCGCGACGACGAGGCACGCGGCAGGACGAACGGCGAGGCGAGGCGACGCAAACGAGGCGTCGAGCTGGCGGCATGGTGTGGTCGTGGCGGCGAGGGAAGCGACGGTGGTGAGCTACTGTCGGCGGCAGAGGTGGTGGTGAATAGGAGCAGGGAGGAAGAAGGAGATCAGTCCTCTGTGCAAGACGGTGGCTCGAGCTCAGACCTCGGTGGTGGTCGCAAGGCGGTCGGCAGCAGGAGGAGCTGCAGGTCGGGTCGTGCGAGGAAGAGGAGGGGCGGCAGGGGCAAGGTCGGTGGGTGGCTGCCGGTTCTCTTTGTTTTTTTTCCTTTTCTCTCTTTATTTTCTGGTTCCTCTCTTCTTTTTTTTCTTTCTTTCTTTCTTTTTTTTCTCTTTTTTTCCCCTTTTCTTTCTTTCCTCTTTTTTTTTCTCTCTTTTTTTTTTCTTCTCCTCTTCTTCCCCTTTCCCTTCCTCTTCACCGATTTCTGCTTTAAACTGTTTTTTTTTTTACTATTTGGCATGTGAAGCTTCAATAATGCAGCTTGTCTGCATTACGGAGCGAGTCCGGTCCAGACCAGAAAATAACTGATACCCGTTAGTTATTTTCCAGTGTGATTTTTTTGAGGATTCTGAAACCCGAAAGATACCAACTTGGGTCCGAAAAATCCACGGAAAAATCACGAGCGCGGAAAAACCTTCGGTTTCGAAAAACGACGCTCGATTTACCTTGAATTAATTACCCAAGATTAATTCATCAGTAAATCACGGTAAAAAGACTTTTACAGTCCCGGTAAAAATCCAAATTTTTACCCGGGCTGTTACATTCTACCCACCTTGAAAAAAATTTCGTCCCCGAAATTCCGTCGTCTTATCTGTGGGTCCTACCACGATAAGCTTCTGGCACACTCTGCCAGGTGTCCAAACTCAACACGAGATACCGCTTATACCCTTAAGCGACATCTCATTCTCTATAAGAACCGAACCTCATGACTGGCAAACTCACACACAGTCATGGACTCTCCACTGAGAACAAGAACGACCTCAGACTCCGAGGACAACAGCTATATCGGTGGTACTGCTTTCCCGACAAGCTCCGATGAAGAACCCCCCAAGAAGCGGTTCAAGACAAACATCATCGGCCTGAAAGAGCACATGGTCGTCTCCAGTAGACGGCGAAAGAAGCGTGCCAACAAGAAAGCTGAGGATCGGAAGGGCAAGGCAACTGTTGAAAGCAGCACTCCGCAGCAGGCACTGACGCAGCTGAACGTCTCACTAAAGAAGGTCAGCTCGGTGGTGATGCAGATCGAACAGACATGCGCAGAACTCTTCTCTCACGTGAAGAACGTACAAAAGCTTGTAAAAGATCTTGAGAAGCAAGTAACTCCTTAGAGTACTTCTTCTCTGTTGTAAACCATTATGAAATAAATAAAATAAGTTTTCTTTTTATCAAAACTCTTATGTTACGAAATCTTATGTTAAACAGAAAATCAAAGCATCTCAAAGCAGATTAAAAATCAACAATAAGAATATAAATCAAACAAAAAGAAATTAAAAACAAAACTCGTTTAACAAAATCAAAACATAAGGAAATTAAAACAAAAACATGTTTTCATGCTCGGCACTCTAGATCGATCGTAAACATCCCCGATCCCGAGAAACGTGACACGTACAACTAACGATGACGTCGGTTTCCCTCGTGAAAAAGACGTCTGTTAACTCGCACGGTGACGATCACGAGAGCGTCCTGTGTCCCTCGAAAGAAACATTACCCACTTGTTCACAAATTCCGCATGGGCCAAAAAAGTCTGTCAAGTCTCGTATCCCTCCACGATGTCCGAACAGGTGTAAGCTTGTCGCGCATGCGCTATACTCGAGGTACGGTCCCATTAGTCTAGCCTCAACGGTCACGGATGCATGTGATAAAAGATGCAAGAAAGAGTCATAAAAAGAAACGCCAAGGTAGCTAGGGCGATAGAAAATCGTAAGATGGAAAAGGGCTGAAAAACAGTGGCATTTGTAGCCCGAAAAACGTATAAAGTAACGAAGCAATAAATGAAGCAACGGCAAAATTTTCAAAAACAACACCTTGAAGAAAGAAAACGATTTGGAGCTTTGTGAAGGGAATCTGCTTTCCCCATCACCGAAAAATCCTTTAGACCTTCCCGGGAATAGGTGGAGTCTAAACTTGGAAAAACAAAACGGTAAACATTTTTCTATAAAAGGCAAAACAATGGAAAGCAAAAACCACAAAGCATCCAAGAGAAAACAAAACATCCAGACAACCAAAACCACAACGTTCAGGTGACAAAACACCACACGTCGAGACAACATGCATGCTCCCTCATCCGTCTTCTTCGTCGAAGGTGCCAACCTAGGCAGAAGAAACCGACTGGCCTATAGCATAATCAACGAGCGTCCAGAGGAACTTCCGAACGAGCTCGGCAGAATGCGACGTCTGGTCTTCATCGACGAACTCTACTCATCGAGATTCTTCGTCACTCCCATGGAAGAGACGTTCTTCCTAGAGGACCATGGCACTCTGAGGACCTCCTACTACGGCTCGGCCAACTCCGTCATTTTTTCATCTCTGAAAGACTTCAGGAGTTCAACCTAGAGTCCACTTGCCATTTCCTGGACCAAGGCACCTACTACCAGCTCTCGATGACTGCCCAAAGCATGCCCAGAGTAACTCGTCTGCCCGCAACTTGGCCAAAGGCCCGACTACTGGTGTGGAACTGCAGAGGAGTCGCTAGGAGTTCCCAGGAGTTCTCGCGTACCCTGAGGGACCTAAAGAACCAGTACAAGCCAAATATGGTTCTTCTCACGGAGACCCAGTGGCAACCTGAAGACGATCACGGTCTCATCCCACTCCAGTTCCCTCAAGCAAACAGGTTCGAGCTTCCCGGCCAGAACAACGCAGGTGGCATGTGGTTCTCGTGGAGCGACAGCATCACAATCAACATCAACAATGACCCCAACAGTTTCAGGGTCAATGTCGTTCCAAGGCGATGAATGTATTTTTATTTTTATAAAATATCAATGAATGTTTATGCTTGTAATGAAAATATTAGTATTATTAATAATATTTATATTTTCGCTTAATTATGTCATCAATTACCTCTTATGTGTATGTTCTGCGACAGTTGGCGTCCCTTGACTGGATCCATAATGCACTAGCTAAAATGATATAAAATAATAAACAAATGGAGCGAACTATGCAAACAAGGACAACAGACACACAAGGACTGCCCAACAAGACCTAACGCCTGCTCCGCTACCAAAATGAAACGCCCCGACCCGTATTTACCGTACACAGTAAACACGTGCCGGAACTGTAACGACCCAACCAAACAAACCCAATATACAGTGTATAAAACACAAACTCTGGCTCAACAGCCCAAAATATAAACAAAAATATGGCCCTACGGCCCAACATCAAAACATATCACCCAAACCCGGGATCATCTATAACATCATAATCGGCCCAATGGCCCAATAAAACAATAAATAGCACAGCGGAAGACTTATAAAACTCACAAAGACACTGTATGCGATACTAATGCAAACTATGGATCCGAGTCATGTCCAAGGGATAACGCCGCAGCTTGTCTGGAATGCCACATACCTGAACCACAAATAACTCATCCTACGGGATGAAAGCCCGCAGGTGAGGGGTGAGTCCGAAGTGCTCACCGACGAAGGATAGACAATCAATATGCAACTATAATACTTCAAAGAAGAAATACAGACAATAGTCACAACCATACCAAAGACAACACCGTACAAGACAGACCAAACTCAAGACTCATCCCAAGCATACCAAAGACTTTATTATCATTCAAATTTTATCTCTCTGGCCCCTGTCACGGATAGGCTAAGGTCGTACCAGGCTATCAACCTGTTTATGGTGCCAGATCAAAACGAACCCGGGATCAACATCCCAATATCAAATCTCAAGGATCAACATCCTAATAACAATCTCAGGGATCAACATCCCAATAACAATCTCAGGGATCAACATCCCAATAACAATCTCAGGCATCAACATCCCAATCAAACCGGCATCAACATGCCCATCACAAGTAACCCAGATCATGGCCACCACAAAACAGCCTCAAACCATCCGGTCGTACCTCTACTTACCACGTGACAATTAAACCATCATCTCAAATCAATTACCAATTTCCAATTTCTTTTCCCAATTATCCATTTCATAATTTATTCCAATTATCCAATCACAACACAGTTCTTCGACAACAATCACAATAACCATAACAGTCAAACAATTATCCAACTTCCTATTAACTCAAGTTATTCCACAGACTAGTCCGTCAACAGTTTCATAGCATCAATTACTCGTGAACCAACATCAATCACAACACAGTATCCAATAAACCAATATCAGTCTACACAGCATTCCAATTATCCAACAATAATATATATCCTCACAATTTCCAGTATTCATTTCCTCAAATTATAAATCTTCCATTATCACAGGTTTAACCACAGACTAAACAATCAACAATTTCATATCCCAATTATTCACAATTAACGGTTCAACATCGATTACAACACAATATTCACAGAACCAATAACACAGTCCAACAACAGCAACAACAGTAACCATAACAGTCAAATAACCGACAATGACCATCTCTACAGTCCAATCAAACAACAAAACACACAAAGTATTACAGGCACATATCATGGGTTATCCATCCTCACCTTAGCCGATTACTCCACTCTGAAGACAATGACCGGTACCAAGGCCGGCTCCTCGGGATACTGCCCGATATCAAAACCTATACAACAAAACAATATACTCACATAAATGCACATAATCGGTATACTATGATGTCAATACTGCGAAATATACCCATCTCGGTTTATATCCTTTATTATCATCTTTTACCATAATTAAACCTTTTTCCGAAAATAATATATCGTACGTATATCCGAATATAATTTCGGTACCATACTTTAATTAAAACTCTCCTTTAATTTTTTTTTATTAGAATAATTTTACTTTGTTTTCCAAATTAATGACAATATAATTTCCCTAGAAATTATATCATATATATGTATTTTCCCGAAATTATTTCCATAAGGTTATTTATCTTAATATAGTCTTCTAGTGAAAATAGTTATATATATCTCTTTTAAAATCTATATTTACCAAAACTATACACCAAGTATTATTGGGTTTCAATAGTTATAAACCAATTTTTCAATTAATTCCATTTATATTTTTTTTTCCAGAATTTCCTTTTTTTTTTTTACTGGACTGGGCCCGTGAATAGTGCCAGCCAGGCCTTGCACAGTACCAGGCCCAGACCTACAGCTGAGGCCCAGGCGCAGGCCCGCATGATCAGACCCAACTGACTAAGAGCCCAAGCCCAAAACCAAAGCAACCCATCAGATCCCAAAAGCCCAACACAATACCCGGGTCAAGTCCATAACTACCGGGTCGACCTGCCCGTGACCCATCCTAACCGGGTCGTCAACACCATCGGCTCACCTTGTGCAGACATGACGGCGCGACGACGAGGCACGCGGCAGGACGAACGGCGAGGCGAGGCGATGCAAACGAGGCGTCGAGCTGGCGGCATGGTGTGGTCGTGGCGGCGAGGGAAGCGACGGTGGTGAGCTACTGTCGGCGGCAGAGGTGGTGGTGAATAGGAGCGGGGAGGAAGAAGGAGATCAGTCCTCTGTGCAAGACGGTGGCTCGAGCTCAGAACTCGGTGGTGGTCGCAAGGTGGTCGGCAGCAGGAGGAGCTGCGGGTCGGGTCGTGCGAGGAAGAGGAGGGGCGGCAGGGGCAAGGTCGGTGGGTGGCTGCCGGTTCTCTTTGTTTTTTTTTTTCCTTTTCTCTCTTTATTTTCTGGTTCCTCTCTTTTTTTTTTCTTTCTTTCTTTCTTTTTTTTTCTCTTTTTTTTCCCTCTTCTTTCTTTCCTCTTTTTTTTTTCTCTCTTTTTTTTTTCTTCTCCTCTTCTTCCCCTTTCCCTTCCTCTTCACCGATTCCTGCTTTAAACTGTTTTTTTTTTTACTATTTGGCATGTGAAGCTTCAATAATGCAGCTTGTTTGCATTACGGAGCGAGTCCGGTCCGGACCAGAAAATAACTAATACCCCCTTAGTTATTTTCTAGTGTGATTTTTCTGAGGATTCCGAAAACCGAAAGATACCAACTTAGGTCCGAAAAATCCACGGAAAAATCACGAGCTCGGGAAAACCCTCGGTTTCAAAAAATGACGCTCGATTTACCTTGAATTAATTACCCAAGATTAATTCATCAGTAAATCACGGTAAAAAGACTTTTACAGTCCCGGTAAAAATCCAAATTTTTACCCGGGCTGTTACATTCTAATAGTCTAAGAGACACCATAAAAGAAAGAAACAAAGCATCTAGTTTAAATAAGGCGAAAGCTATAATTTTTCATCGCCATAATCTTCATGGCAGTCTAAAGACTAGATATCTTACGATCAAGGATCCTGCAGATCTTTAGAAAAATTTAAAAGAAATATATGATCACCAGAAGATGATCATTATCCCTAAAGCCCGTTATGAATGGAAGCATCTAAGGCTGCAAGATTTTAAACCTGTGCACGAATATAATTCAGTTTTTGATGCGGACACTCAAGGAACAACTGGCGAGTTGGTGTTGCCCACGGGTCCAATTACACGGGCTCGATCTAAGAAGATCAAAGATCAATTGCAATAACAAGTTTAAGCATTGCTCAATCTCAAGTTACAAGATGATCGAGTAATCAAGATGGGAGAAGAGCTTATGAAGAAACCCACATGCATCACTATGTGGGAAGGAATAGAAGAGGCCTAGAAGATAGTCGACCTCATTGGGCCACACTTGGGCCATGTCGACTTTTATTGTTAAATTGGGGGCCGAATTTTGTTTGTTGTTTTTATTATTTTTGTTGGATTATTAATGGTCCAATTAATGGGCTGAAACTATATTTTATTTTGGGTTTTAATTAGTCCAATTTGTTGTTGGATTAAAAGTCAAATCCTAGTCCATTAGGATTAGTGTGGCTGACTTAGCCTTAGGGTTAGGGAGGCTACTCCAAGTCGGCAAGGGATTGCTTTGTAGCCGACTTGGGAGCTCTATAAATAGGACCTTTATGCTTTAGTTTTAGACAGATTATTTGAGAAATAAAAAGTTCAAAAAAGCTTGAATAATCTCACATCAAGAGAGGAGTCTCTTTGCTTGTTTTTATTTTAGGAATTTGCTAACAATTGCAGGTAGTGATATTTGCTACTGTGATTCATATTCCTTTGTGCTTTTGTTTCTTTGTTGTCTAGCACCGAGAGATTAGGAGGTGGAGGGACTATCGCGTCCATCTGTTGTCTAGCACGGATTGTTAGGAGGTGAAGAACAACGGTGCATAAAGCGTGCACGATTGGTGGTGATTTGAGATCGGGACAATTTTAGATACGAAGGTGCTTCTAGGGCCGGCTAGGTGTGCTATCGTATCAATTTTGGTAGCGGAGCTCAGGTTATCAAATCAATCAACTATCCTTTAATTTTCTGTGATTATTGTTTTTCTTCTGCTGAATTTTATTATATATATATAAAAAAATTCAACTAAACCCTAAATCAATTAGTCGATTTGTGGAATTGTTTTGTTGAGTGTTTCTTGAAATTTCGGCAGCAAATTAAAAAAAAAAAGAGAAAGAGAAGAATTCGGTTGATTTGTTGATAACCAGATTGTTTTTTGCAGGAATTCGGGAAAAGTTCCTACCCGAATTGAATCTTAATTTTTCTTTCAGTTTGTTGTGTTGATAGTCGATTTCTTGCATTGGGTGATATTGTTTCATATTGCTCGACTGACCAAAAATCTACACATACAAATTGTTCTCCTTGTGTGTGTTTTCTGTTCTTGAATTGAGTTAATCTTGCCTCTAGTTTCGTGAAGTTTGTCGTTTCTTGTTAGGAAGTTCATTGATTCTATTGAATACGTGGCAATTTGTTGTTATCTGTGATTTGTTTCTAGATCCTAACAAATAAAAAACCTAGCAAGGGACAAGAGAGTGAGTGAAACACAAGAGAGGGTGAGGTTATTTTCAGGCAGATGTCACAGACACCAAAAAGCCATGACTCGGAGAGCAGCAGGCAGGACGAGCTAGGGGAGTCCTTACAATGGAGGGCATTGAGAGATGAGGTAGTCTGTCTCAACAACAAATTGCTCGACAAATCCAACGAGCTAGCCGAGTTCAGGCGCACACATAGAGACGACATGGCGGAGCTGAAACGCCTACTTGCAGGGTTGGCCGTCCAGGGAGAGCAGCCGCCACTACGACAGCAGAAGCAGCAGTAGACCCCTCCACGCCAACACCAGCAACAACCGCCATTAGTCGAGGAACCAAGGCAGCAAGACGAACTGCAGCCAAGGGGCGAGATACTCGAGCCTCGGGAGCAAGCTGAACCTCGGAGGTGTTTGGAAGGCGAGTTTGAAGAAGAAGTATGGGAAGAGGAAGAGTGGCAGCCACGTCACCAAGGCTATGAACGAGGTGGCAGAATGCCGAGAGGAAGAGGAGGTTATCAGAATCGACATTATGGAAGGAACAATGAATGGGAGCCATTCAACAATGTCGATGCCAACATGAACAACATCAAGATCAAGATACCTTCTTTTCAGGGAAGAGGAGATGCAGACGCTTACATTGAATGGGAGCAAAGAGTTGATATGGTTTTTATTTGTTATCACTTTTCCGAGGAAAAGAAGATTAACCTAGCTACTATTGAATTTATTGATTATGCTCTTGAATGGTGGAACAAGTTTTTGTTGGACAGGAGTCGTGCAGGACAAGGACCCCCTCAGACATGGGCTGAATTGAAAGGCATCGTGAGGAGGAGATATGTACCGAGCTACTACTATACCGATTTGCACCAAAAGCTAAAAACTTTAAGGCAAGGTACACGAAGCATTGATGAGTATTATAAGGAGATGGAAGCACTGATGCTTCAGGCGAATATAGAGGAGGAACCCCAAGCAACCATGGCACGATTCCTTGCTGGAATGAACCGGGAGATTGTTAATATTGTGGAGCTGCAACATAATTTAGACATTATTGAGGTTGTCGAGAATGCAATCAAGGAGGAAAGGCAGCTGAAGGTATATAATAATAGCAGGGGTTTTCGAGGGCCTTACATCATATCCAGTTCATCCAATTGGAATCAACGAAAGTACACTTGAGAAGAGAAGCCAAGAGAGGAAAAAACAAGACTGGCTGACTACAAACCAGCCCCAAAAGCAAGCCAGTCGACTTCTTCCTTCACAACTAAGCATCGGGATGTGAAGTGCTTCAAGTGTGCAGGTATTGGACATATTGCTTCCCAATGTCCAAGCAAGAAGGTGATCTATGTTCGAGAAGGGGGAGAACTATACTCGGATGATGAGGAGGACGACTCATATGTTAACATGCCCGAGTTGGAAGATGTTCCTGTGGAAGATCGATATGTGCAAGAGGCGCCAGCATCTGATCCTTTACTCCTCGTGACCAGGAGAGCTCTTAGTGCGCAACTGAAAGAAGATGAGACCGAGCAGAGGGAAAATATTTTCCATAGCAGATGCCATGTCGATGGTAAAGCATGTAGTGTGATCACCGACAGTGGGAGTTGTGCGAATGTAGCCAGTACCTTGATGGTGGAGAAATTGGGATTAGTAGTTTCGAAGCATCCCAATCCATATAAGCTACAGTGGTTAAATGACATGGGTGAGATCAAAGTGACAAAACAGGTTCTTGTTAATATGATCATTGGTAATTATACTGACAAGATACTGTGTGATGCTATTTTTATGCATGCTTGTCACATCTTACTTGGTAGACCATGACAGGCGTGTATGGCATGATGGCTACAAGAATAGGTACTCCTTCTCCATGGGTGAGTAGAAATTTGTGTTAGCTCCATTGCCTCCACAGCAAGTGTATTATGACCAGAAGCACTTGGAAAAGAGTGCTAAGGCAATGAGGCAAGAAAAGGCAGCCAAGCTACAAAACAATGGTGAGCATGAGAGGATGGCCGAAGGCAATGCAAAAGGTTGAGAACCTTGGAAAAGGAGAGCTAAAACAGAAAGAAAAACAAAGGAGTGAAGTCGACAATAAGGGAGAGAAAAGGAGAGCCAATGTCGACTTGGAGAGAAAAGAAAAGGGGGAAAAGAAACAGAACTTCTATGCAAATGTGAGGGATTTTAGGGTAGTATGTGCGGGAAGAAAGGATATTTTGGTGCTCTTATACAAGGGCGCTTATTTTTCTGACACTGACCTTAATCCCGATATTCCTAGTTTTGTTGTTTCTGTTTTGCAGGATTTTCGAGATGTGTTTCCAGAGGAACTACCAAAGGAATTGCTGCCTATTTGGGGTATAGAACACCAAATTGATTTTGTTCCTGGAGCACAAATCCCAAATTGACCAGCATATAGGGCCAACCCTGAGGAGACCAAAGAGATTCAAAAGCAAGTTGACGAAATTGCTTGAAAAGGGGTTGGTGCGGGAGAGTTTGAGTCTATGTGCTGTACCAATGATTCTAGTACCGAAGAAGGATGGTACGTGGCGTATGTGTGTTGATTTTCATGCAATCAACAAAATGATAGTTAGGCATTGCCATCCTATCCCTCGACTTGATGAATTACATGGTGCATGCATATTTACTAAGATTGATCTCATGAGTGGTTACCATCAAATTCGCATGAAAGTAGGTGATGAGTGGAAAACTGCATTCAAAACTAAATATGGATTGTATGAATGGTTGGTAATGCCGTTTGGCTTGACTAATACTCCTAGCACATTTATGCGATTGATGAATCATGTGTTGAGAGCCTTCATAGGAAAATTCGTGGTTGTGTACTTTGATGACATACTTATCTATAGCAGTAATGAACATGAGCATATTGAACACCTTAGATTAGTATTGGAGGCTCTTAGGGCTGAAAAACTATTTTCTAAGTTAAAGAAGTGTACATTCTGCATGGATAGCGTTGTTTTTCTTGGTTATGTTGTGAGTTCCAGGGGAATCAAAGTCGACCAAGAGAAGGTACAAGCCATACGGGAGTGGCCAACTCCTACAACAGTCTCACAGGTAAGGTCTTTTCACGGACTTTCTAGCTTTTATAGAAGGTTTGTGAAAGATTTTAGCACAATTGTTGCACCTTTGAATGAGATTGTTAAGAAAGAAATTGGGTTTAAATTGAGACAGGAGCAAGAGGATGCATTTAATACTTTGAAGGATAAGTTATGTACTGCTCCTATTCTTAAATTGCCTGATTTTAACTCAACCTTTGAGGTTGAATGTGATGCCTCTGGTATAGGCATAGGTGCTGTTCTTTTCCAGGAAAGGAGGCCAATTGCTTATTTTAGCGAAAAGTTGAAGGGTGCACAACTGAACTATTCGACATATGCTAAAGAGCTATATGCACTTGTGCGGGCGTTGTAAACGTGGCAGCATTACCTGTGGCCCAAGGAGTTCGTGATCCACACTGATCATGAAAGTTTGAAGCATCTAAAGGGCCAAGGAAAACTGAACAAGAGACATGCTAAATGGCTCGAGTTCATTGAGACGTTTCCCTATGTGGTGAAATACAAGCAAGGTAAGGATAATGTTATAGCCGATGCATTATCATGGAGGTATGCTTTTATTACTTCCTTAGTTCAAAATTGATGAGATTTGAGCATATTAAGGATTTGTACAAATCTGATCATGAGTTTGCTTCTATCTATGCTGCTTGTGAACATGCTGGGTTCGGTAAGTTTTACATTGATGCCGGATATTTGTTTAAAGAACATAAACTTTGCATTCCAGCTTGTTCGATGAGAGAATTGCTTGTTAGGGAGTCTCATGATGGAGGCTTAATGGGACATTTTGGTATTACTAAAACACTTGACATCTTGCATGAGCATTTTTATTGGCCATATATGAAGAAAGATGTTGAGCGAGTTTGTGCAGGTTGTGTTCCATGTAGGCAGGCGAAATCCAAAGTGCAACCTCATGGGTTGTATACGCCACTGCCTATTCCGGATAGTCCTTGGACTGACTTGACTATGGACTTTGTTATTGGGTTACCTCGGACCAAGCGGGGACATGATAGTGTATTTGTTGTTGTTAGGTTTAGCAAAATGGCACATTTTATTGCTTGTCATAAAACAGATGATGCATCTCATGCTGCTGACTTGTTCTTTAGGGAAGTTGTACGATTGCATGGCCTTCCTAAAACCATTGTTTCAGACAAGGATTCTAAGTTCCTAAGTCACTTCTGGCGTATGTTATGGGGTAAGTTGGGGACCAAGTTGTTGTTCTCGACGACTTATCATCCTCAAACGGATGGACAGACTGAAGTGGTAAACAGAACTTTAGGATCTTTGTTGCGTGCTGTTGTGGGTAAAAATTTGAAAACTTGGGGAGAATGTTTGCCTTTGGTCGAGTTTGCTTATAATAGGAGCATACATCCTTCTACGGGTTATTCACCTTTTGAAATTGTTTATGGTTATAACCCACTAACCCCTTTGGATTTGTTGCCTTTACCTATTAATGAGCTTGTGAGTGGAAATGGGCAGCAAAAAGCAAAGTAAGTGTGGTCTATTCATGAGAAAGCACGACAGCATATCGAGACAAAGAACAAGAAGTATGCTCAAAGAGTTAATCAAGGGCGAAAACTTGTGCGGTTTGAGCCTGGAGATTGGGTTTGGGTACACTTTCGGAAGGAAAGGTTTCCTAAGCAAGGGAAATCTAAGTTGGATCCACGTGGCGATGGACCATTCCAAGTTCTTGAACGCATTGGCGACAATGCTTACAAGATTGATCTGCCAGGTGAGTATGGTGTTAGTGCCACATTCAATGTTTCTGATCTTACTCCCTTTGACAATGCAGGTATAGATTCGAAGGCGAATCCTTTTCAGCAGGGGGAATGATGCGGACATGGATGCGGACACTCAAGGAACAGCTGGCAAGTTGGTGTTGCCCACGGGTCCAATTACACGGGCTCAATCCAAGAAGATCAAAGATCAATTGCAACAACAAGTTCAAACATTGCTCAATCTCGAGTTGCAAGAAGATCGAGTTAGCAAGATGGGAGAAGAGCTTATGAAGAAACCCACATGCATCACTGTGTGGGAATGAATAGAAGAGGCCTAGAAGACAGTCGACCTCATTGGGCCACACTTGGGCCATGTCGACTTTTATTGTTAAATTGGGGGCCGAATTCTGTTTGTTGTTTTTATTATTTTTGTTGGAAAATTAATGGTCCAATTAATGGGTTGAAACTGTATTTTATTTTGGGTTTATTTTGTTGGGTTTTAATTAGTCCAATTTGTTGTTGGATTAAAAGTCAAATCCTAGTCCATTAGGGTTAGTGTGGCCGACTTGGCCTTAGGGTTAGGGAGGCTACTCCAAGTCGGCAAGGGATTGCTTTGTAGCCGACTTGGGAGCTCTATAAATAGGAACTTTATGCTTTGTTTTTAGACAGATTATTTGAGAAATAAAAAGTTCAAAAAAGCTTGAATAATCTCACATCAAGAGAGGAGTCTCTTTGCATATTTTTATTTTAGGGATTTGCTAACAATTGCAGGTAGTGATATTTGCTATTGTGATTCATATTCCTTTGTGCTTTTATTTCTTTGTTGTCTAGCACCGAGAGATTAGGAGGTGGAGGGACTATCGCGTCCATCTGTTGCCTAGCACGGACTGTTAGGAGGTGAAGAACAACGGTGTATAAAGCGTGCACGATTGGTGGTGATTTGAGATTGGGACAATTTTAGATACGAAGGTGCTTCTAAGGCTGGCTAGGTGTGTTGTCGTATCAGTTTTGTTTTCGAATAAATTCTCAGATAAAATTATATGCAGAAAATATTATTAATGTTGATATGTTGGGAAAATATTCTCTACTTTTCTTGCATCAAATGTGCTTCTGCAGTAGCAATATCGTAAAGAAATTTTCACGAAATTTTCAGATTTAATTTCATGTTTCTTTGTGACTGAACAAAATAATAAACTATTAATGTAAAATTATGAATCCTATCCAATTGTTTTTATTCCATTCCCTGAAGTGAATGTGGAAGCAAAATAATAATTTTGGTTGTAGCCATGAACAAGCCATTGGTCATGAACATGCCATTTAGTAAAGCATCTGGTAGAACTTTACCAAGTGTCCTTGAAGAACAAATCTAATATTGTTGAAACCAAATTTGTTCAAGGTGATGACCATGATATCAACTTCTAGATAGATTTATTTTTGAATATTATTATTTATCTTGCTTACCATGAAGGTACAAGCAAATATATATTTAAAGATAAAAATATAAAAAAATTGATTTTATTTTATATTCAACTTTATTATGTTATTATGTGTTATAGTTTATTATATTTTATTTATTTTATATTTTACTTTTACTTATATCTGTGAACATCCAAATTTGACCCACAAATATTCTTCTAACTTAGATTTTGAGTATGCTCAAATCATAAGATTAATGAGATGATTTGGTCTTTGGCTAAGGCACACTTAGAATTTATTTGAGTAGAATGCATATATTTTATGAATTGGGGATTTATATGTTTGAACCTTAGGATTAATGAGATTTTTTAATCTTAGGATAAAAATATATTAAGGTCTAATTCATTAAAATATTGTCTTATTTCATTTATTTGGGTTTTCTTGTTTATTTTAACCCAATCATATTGAGATGATTTATTTTTGGGTTAAGGATGAATTTGAGGGCCTAAGTTAATGGAATATGGACTTTCCAGAGTTAATCAACCCATAAACACATTTTTGCAGGCTAATTTTAGCTCTGATTTTCGTGAAAAATCAGAGTTAAATCATCATTTTAATGGAGAATGTGTTTTTGGTATGATCTTACATAAAATAGGGGATTGATTTGTAATCAATCAGTTATAGAATGATTGGGAGGAGTAGTAATCAAGAAAAGAGGTGATTCTGGGTAGATCCCCCTGAAATGTGAATGAGAGGCCCTATTTATAGAGTTCTGGGAGTGTAGGGGCGTGGACCTGCTTAATGACCAAGGTCACAGCCAAAAATCTGGGCAGAAACCGTGTAAAATCAAATTAGGAACGAAATTAAGGAAAAATCGGATTTCTGGGCACTCATGACCGCTATGGCCGGCGGTTATCCTTGGGATGACAGCCAGGCGGTCATCTCGGGACGACTGCCAAGTCCGGGCGGCCCTCCACAGATGACCACCGGGCCTAGCTGTCATCCCAAGGATGACCGCCGGCCATAGCGGTCATGAGTGCCCAGAAATCCGATTTTTCCTTAATTTCGTTCCTAATTTGATTTTACACGGTTTCTGCCCAGATTTTTGGCTGTGACCTTGGTCATTAAGTAGGTCCACGCCCCTACACTCCCCAGAACTTTATAAATAGGGCCTCTCATTCACATTTCAGGGGAATCAATCTCCCTTTTATACACACTTCCTATAAGCTTTGTTGCTTGGAGAAACTCTACTTCTCCAAGCATAAAAATCTTCTTTTAGGTAGAAACTCTGGAAGAATTTCGTGGGAAGCATCAACAATAATCCAGCAAGGGTAGATCAAGAGGAGATTAACAATTGAGTTAGAAGTAGAAAGAAGGTGGGTGGAGAACACAACTCAATCCAAGGAGCTAGAGCTATAAGAGGTAATCCTAATCCCTTTGTGTTTACAGTTTGTTTGTGATGTGATGATGCTTTCGATGATGTGATTGTTGTGGTGTTACAACAAGAACTACGTATTCTTTGAACCCGGTCGCTAGGGTATGTATGTGGTCTCTAGTGGTGGAGACTCAAGCCCAGATATTTTTACTTCTCTTTTTGTTTTAATTTTATTATTTTTCATATGATTTTCTTCCACACAAGCACACACTTTCACAAGGCATACAACGTTCTTCAATTGCATAAAGTTTCGCCCCAACATGGATGGGTGCCTAACACATTCCCATCCATGACGAACCCCCGGGCCCATTATCTTTGGTTCGCTAAACAGTTGCTTTAAACGGAGTCATTGGGATTCAAGAACAGTTTTTCCCGAATTTTGTCTTATAATAAAATTTGGGTGGCGACTCCAAAGATAATGGGTGATGGTAAAGAAGAAGGTGTAAGGGATAGGTGAGGAGGCCCAAGTGATTTTAGGTCGGGTCTTCACAGCTGGCGACTCCGCTGGGGGATCTAGAGGGTTCAAGAAACTTTGTGAAATTGTCGAATTTTGTATGCCTTTCTATGTGTCATCGTAAGTGCCTTGCATTCACGATAATTAATGTGAAGCCTCTACCGTAAGAGGGCGAGGGAATCCAAGTCCGCTACAATGCTTTCCTTAAGCGATAGTGGCTTGAGTGAACCCATTTCTCGATGCTTAGCAATGATGGGGATTAATGGGGCTTGGACCCAACGCAATATCCATTATCACATGTGAGTAGATCAAACTATTCCCTAGCGGCAATCTCTAGCCCCCAACCAGCTGTATACCCTGAGCATCTCATGCATAATAATTGAATAAGTGGTACGTGCATGTGTGTGGTATATGTCATGCCTTGTATATATGTGTTGTGTTATTTATGCATACATCGGGAATGTGAAAAGAGGAGAAGAGGGGGAGATCATCCATGGTTATCGAGCAAGAAAAACGCCCAATCTTCAAGGAGTGATCAGCCAAGATTCCAAAGAAGATTTATTTTGTGATAATTTGAGTAAATGTCCAATTGTCTTGAAAATTCGATGATGAGATTTGATATTGCTATTATGATGTGAATATTGCTGTGATGTCGCATTGAGGTGCGTCGTGTTGGGTTATTGCGATATTGCTGCGAAGTTGATGTTGTGATTGTGATGTTAATGTTATGGCTTTGATGTTGATGTTGCTGTAGTGGTATTGAAATTGTTGTGATGTTGCTGCATTGTTTGTTGCGTGTTGTGTGATGCCATGTAAGAACTACGTGAGCTTTGAATCCGGTCGCCGGTGTATGGAGGTGGATTCTAGTGGTGGAATCTCAAGCTCAATTATGTATTTATTTTTCTGTTTAGTTTTCGTTTTCGTCTCTTTTGTTTTGTTGTTGTGTTGTTTGTGCATTATGCATGCAGCGATTTTCAATTGCACACGATTTCGCCCCAACATGGATGGGTGCCTAATACTTTCCCATCTGTGACGAACTCCCGAATCCTACATCTTTAGAACGCTATGACCAGTTGCTACGGGTAATGGATGTCAAGGTTTTTTCCCTGAATTTTGTCCTTAATAAAATTGGGTGGCGACTCCTTCGATGTAATGAGGTATCAAATTAATTTTTGGTCGGGTCCTCATAATAATTTGGTACCATATCAATCCCGATAAATCATTAGACTTGAGAAAGACGGATGGTCCAAATTAGTAGTATTGGTAAGTTCTAGCTAGACTCGATTGGATCGCGTGCCGAGTTATGGTGGATGAATTATACGACTCGAACCCGAGAGCGGAACGAAGTGGCTTAACACAAAATAACAAAAATCTTACAAAGGGAACTCTCAAGCCTCTCAACCATCCCACGTGTCCCCACTACACCGTCTAGTCTTTCTCCTCTCCGTCTCCTCCTCCTCCTCCTCCATCAGCCACAACGCCATTTTCACATCGCCGATCTAGACCATCATATCTTCACCAGATGGCCAACCACCCTCCTCTCAAAGCCGTGACCCTAACCCACGTCCGGTACCAGAAGGGCGACCAGCTGGGGCATTTCCTCGCATGGGTCTCTCTGGTTCCGGTCTTCATAAGCCTGGGCGGTTTCGTGACCCACTTCATCTTCCGCCGCGAGCTCCAGGGGATGTTCTTCGCTCTCGGCCTCCTTATCTCCCAATTCATCAACGAGCTCATCAAGACCTCCGTCCAGCAAGCCCGCCCGGCCACCTGCGCCCTCCTCGAGATGTGCGACTCCCACGGCTGGCCTTCCAGCCACTCCCAGTACATGTTCTTCTTCGCCACCTACTTCTCCCTCCTCACCCTCCGAGGCATCGCCCTCACGCGCAACAAGTGGGCCGTTAACCTCCTCTCCTGGTCCCTCGCCCTCCTCACCATGTACTCCAGGGTCTACCTCGGTTATCACACCCTCGCCCAGGTCTTCGCCGGCGCCTCCCTCGGGGCTGTCTTGGGGGCCGCCTGGTTCTGGGTCGTCAACACCCTGGTCCATGATTATTTCCCGGTGATCGAAGAGAGTGCTTTTGGAAGGATGTTTTACGTCAAGGATACGTCGCATATAAGTAATGTGTTGAAGTTTGAGTATGATAATGCTAGAGCTGCTAGGAAGAATATGGCTGATTCCAAGTCTGATTGATACTGAATTGGTGGTTTTCCTCTTCTTCTGGGTACGTCCAAATTCAAACCTTTTTTTTGTTTTGCCTTTCAAATTTAGTTTGGTGAGCCTTCTGTGTTTGTTATTACGGTGATTTTGGAATCGATTCATGGCGCTGACCTTGGAGATATGCTTCCATTTTTATGCTATATTGATTGATCGATACAGTACAACAAAGAAGACGGGTTAGTATACTGATACAGGTAATATCAGTAGTGATGGGATGGGAATCTCTGAATTTGTTCGTGGGAAAGACAGTACTCTCTATGTTAATATGCCATTATTGCTATCTAATGAACTTGATATAAGTTTCTGAGATAGTTGAGCTGTTTATTGGGTATTGCTTTCTGAATTGCCAGTTTCAGACTGTCCTGTCTTTCTTTTCCCCTTAAAAATTTTGAGGGTAACTAACTACCGTTGCATTTTGGTTATATATAAATAAATCTTCTATATTGGTGTTTTAGAATATGTAAGATTTGCTGGTTCTGGTATATGATACATGTGCTTCGACTCATCAATTTGTCAAAAACGCTTTTGCCTTCTTCTGAGGTGCGACCTTCTTTGTCAATCACTCGGGTTTCCCTTCTGTAAGTTTTGCTGGAAGGCTCTGCTTTTTAGATTCACTTTCAGTCGCAACTTAATACTTTTCTGGAAGCACACCTTTTTTTTTTTTTTTTTGATACTAATAGCACCATCCATGATATAGGCATGGTAATGGAGACACCACCTGAATTGCACATGGACAGCTCATTCCTCAAGCTGGTTTCATTCTTTTCTTTGCATTCGTCACCATGTTCTTTTCCATGATGGTTGAACAGACATGGTGATTCTTTCAATGTTCAGAATGTATTAGGTGTGGCTTAATGACTTAGTCTAAAAGAATTCGTGTTAATATACCTTTTTTAAAGAGTTTATTTTTCTTCTGACTTTTCTCTTAGTTTTTTCACTTTCTTCTTGAATGTGCACCATATTTGTTATGTTTTGAGCAAATATGTCAAAAAGTTTAAATTCCAAACATTTGAGCATCATTATTTTCCGACTCCTCCTTAATTGCATCAAGAATTTTGAATATATAAACCAACTGTTACTGTTACTTGCATGTGGCAGAATGTGGGTCGCCCCTTCTTTTATCCTATTGTTCTCCTGAAGAAAAGATCATCACCCAGGTTAAATTTGGGAAAATATTTCATGTTATCTTAATCATTTCTCATTCATTTAACTGGAGATAGGTAGCAAGTTAGCTTGCCCAGTTGTTTGCAGAAATTTACCTCTGCCCTTGATTTTAACTCTTTACTCATGGGTGTTAGTGAGTTCATGGTATGAAGTTGTTACAATAAGTCTGGTGATAGCGAGTTCATGGTATGAAGTTTTAGGATAGGTCTGCCTTTCAGTCTATGGAAGCGGAGATTTAAGAATTCAGGAAATAGGTCAGAGTGCCTTCTTACTAGTAGTAAATTTATGGTAAACCTGCTCACCAAACAGCATTGAATAAGTACAATCATATATACTTTGTTAACTTTTACACAAGATTCATCTAGCTAAGTTGGCTAGTGCGGGTATATGCCACAGGAGTTGAGACCTAGGCCCTTGGTTCTGACTCTTATGCATAGGTCAATTTGAAATTCATGTTTCAAGTGTCATGGAAGTCTGAACTGCTTGCCAGGACCGGAGAATCAAGAGGGGCAAAAAACTAGGTTTGACTGCCTCAAAACTTCAATTAGAACCTACTGGTAGAATAGTAAATAAATTCTGGAATATTAGACTAAGAGATTGCATTTACAATATTAAACTGCGCTGGAAATTTTTAACCGTTGAATCAAGTACATTCAATATGTTTGTCTAGGACATTGAGATGAGTTTGCTATATTGCCAAACTGCAGAATCAAGGCTTCAAGAAGTTGTTAGTGTGTAAAAGTTAGACTCCCTTCAACAAGTTAATTCTTATATAAAAGCCAGAGTGGAATCAACAAGGGTACTGATTCTTCAATTACAAAAATGCTACTGCTGCTAACAGAATTACCAGATACTAATAGACGTATCACATATCATAATACGAAACAGTATTATACGAGTCACCTATCAAAATACCAAACATGGACATTTGAAATCTGATTTTACATGGGAGGTGGTAGTTGATATAGCAAAATGAGAAGTTCGTTCTTCTGATCAGGAATGTAGAAGATGCTACAAGAAGTTAGGGAGTAAATATTAGACTGCTTTAAAAGTTTACGCTCATATAAAATCCAGCATAGAACCTATACTAGATGTGAAAAATGCTTGTTGAGATTTTGATCTGCGTTGATATCTGGTTTTATAAGTCTATGCTGAGTAGGATGAAGCCTGGGGATTGAGTCTTTTTCAACGTCTTTTTGAAGGCTGTGATACTAAATTATTATTTGCAAAGTGAGGCATCTTATGCTATTATGATGCGAGGAAGGAGAATGAATAAGGGTATATGTGGAATGATTTGTGATTTACAGATATTGATTCCCATGTAGCTATATGAGTGAGCTATATGTTTTGAAGTGAGTTACCAGGTAATTCTTCAACTAGATATGGTCCGCCTCAAAATATACTGACATAATCTGCTCGCATGACACTTCTAACTCTACAAGAAATGTGTAATGAGGCTGGCTTCAATTTTGTTCTTTCACCCTCTTTCTATTGCATGCTTGCCAACTGTTGAACAGGTCTATTTTGTTTTTTTCATTGCTCGTATGTTTCCATTTTGTTTTTTTTTAAGTGTGCGTTATATTTTTACAAATTATTGTCTAGACTTGTTTAATGTTGTGCTCATCTTGGAAAATGATTTTTTAATTCTGTTGGCAGGTTGATGGCTCCAAAGTTGCGTTTTTGTATCTTATGTGTAGAGCACGCAGTTCTTGTCTGTATTACAAAATCTGGGAGCCACGGAGAAAGCGAGCTTGTGAGGAGCATATTTTGTCATACTCACAGCCTCTACCATACATAAAGGAGCCCCACAGGATTCGATAGGCTTTTGGATAATTAATTTTCCAGTAATCTAAATGTATGACATTCCAATCAATAGGTGCATATGATGTTGACTTGTTTCTTGCTGATATTTGTTGAAACATAGATGCTACATTGACCAGAAGATGCCTACGTATTAACTTAATTGGAAGTTGGATGTTGGAACTAATAAGTGGTAAGGCTAGAACCTCGCTGTGCGCCCAACTTGAACAGATGGATAATAGCTAGGCTGCAAAGCATTCTGTATTTGGTATCAAAACACATACAGGAAACTGGCTTAGGCAATTGTTTCGATATTGGAATCTTGAACCAAGGAAACCTGTTTATAGCTTGTTTGGCATCAATTCCATGTGTAATTTGAAATCAATCTGTAAGGATATTTTTGTTATTTACACACCATTTGTAGCTTTGTCTTTTAAGGAATTTATTTTGGATTTGATTACTAATACTATTAGTATGGGGCGGTGAGGAAATGAAAAAACGGGATGAGAAGTGGCTACTTTTGGTTTTGGATACAAGTTGGATCGGGTAATCAATTCAGACGGGTGGTACCTACTTTTTCTTTTTTATTTTTCTTTTACTCTTGAACATCAGCCTTTTAGGAAGTAAGAACTTGCACACATAAGACTGGAAAATCCATGTGCTGGGAAGTTATAAGGAATGAGATGAAAACTTGACCTTCATCCTGATGACCATAATATTATATTTTACAATAGTACTTGTCTATTAATTGTTTCAAGAAGTTATTGATTTGTTTTTTGGACAATATTGGGTACCGAGTCGATAGCCGGAACCTGTTCTTGAAGTTGCAACTTGGTACGGTATTTACTATTTAGGGTGGGCTGTATTCGAATTTAATTATCGCAATAATTTCTTTGGGGTTACAAAACTTTGATCCCTGAACATAGTGGTTCAGTCCAAATCCCCAAATGATCGGGGACGGGTCTTATAAATTATTGGACTGCACTGCACATGCTCTTCGGTTCCTCTGCTTACATAATTTCTTGTTCAAATATGCAAATTATAATTGATATATCAGTTGGCAACTAGCCGTTTTTTTTTTTCTTTTCTTTTCAGGGTAATAAATATTACAGGGACAGGTGACAAGAGAGGGCGGCGCTAGTTTGGACACATACACACGAGATCTCCGTGGTTGTTCTGAGAATGAGTAAGCGCAATGGGCCGTTTCACAAGACAAACACACAAACAGAGAGACCCAAATCCAACAACATCAAAAAACTTCCCCTCTCCAAGTCAAAAACATAGAAACAAGCGGGAAAGAGCTTTGTCCGCGTGTACTGTATGTATGTACCTTCTTCTTAAATAATAATAAGAATAATCTCAAAACCACCAAAATTAGGCAAACACCAGCACCGGCACCACCTGTCCGCCACCTACCCCCGCCGCCACTCCTCCTCTCTCAAACAAAACCTAAACTCACTTATTCAGTCAGAATTGTTCTTCGAAGAAAAAAAAAAAAAACAAAAGAAACAGAGAGAAAAGAAAAACCCTCACTCACTCACTAAACTAAACTAAACTAAACCAGACTGAACTCAACAGTGAACTAAACACTAGCTCCATCCATCTCTTTGTTACGCAACAATAGTAATGTGGCAGGTGCTCTTAGCCGCAGCCATTGCAGGATCCACTGGCCTGGTGGCCAAGCACTTCCTCAGCCCAACAAGCCCCGATCCTGGCCCACAGTGGGAACAACCCATCCACTCTGGTGGATACCACGAGAGTAACTTCGAGCAAGGGGTCTTCAGGTTCTCCAGCTCTGCCTCCGCCGGGAAGAAGATCAGGAGGAACAAATCGGGGACGCCCTCTCCTCCGCGTCGAACGAAATGCGCCGAGAGATCTGGCGGCAGCGGGAGGAGATTCGCTGTTCGCTTGAAGAAGCGGAGAAAAATTGCCCCCAAGTGTGGATCGCCCCGTTCCTCTTCTAAAGGTTAGTTGCTCGGTTCAGTTATTTATAATGCTAATTAGGCTTCGTTGGATAATTCCAAAGCGGTGTGTTGCTCTCTAATTGAGTTAGGTTTTGCGATTGGTACTATATGGGGGCGCTTAAGCTACACAAAATTCATTGCCTGTTAAATTAAAATGGCGATAAAGTTTGGCTCTTTCTTTACTAAAACCAAATGTGACTGCCGCATGCGCCTATCACGGCTTCCTTCAAATCTTCACTCGGATTTTATTTACAAGAACCGAAATTCAAACTGTTAGTTAATTTGTTCAGTAGGCCTTACAAGTTGCACAATGGATCGTGGAGCAAATTCATGGGGATCAAACTTGGAAGTCTGTTGCTTTAGTTGGTTTAGTGATGTAGGCAACTATTTTCGAGTTTGAACTTTGAAGAGTATGTCTAACGAAATTTGTGGAAGGATGACACTGGTATTCAGATTAACTGCTATATCATTATTATTTCCTCCCCAGATATCAATTTGCTTGGGCGAGGGGTTGGCATTGGAATGATGTACATGATGTCAGCTGGGAAAGCTGAGATTAGCAGGCTCAGTGCTGCTATGGATGAAACTTACAAAGCTGTTCAGGAATTAAAGACTGAGCTTTATAAAAGAAAATCAACGCAGCTTGCTCCAGGCCCAAAGGCAATTATTGATGATCATACCCCCCCTCTCTTGCATAACCAATCGAGCTTGGAGGGTAGGCAACTTAACAGCACCAAAAATTCTGGGCTTCCTGTGATTGAAGATGTGGATTGTCCTAGTAGCGTTCTTACTGAAGAGCCAGAACATGAGGCACTAGAAATGGATCGATTGGAAGCAGAGCTCGAATCAGAGTTGCAAAAGCTTCCCTGGTCGACGGTGGAAGCCTCTGGAAATGAAGTGAGGAGGCCCACTTTGGGCAAGGTGAGTTTTACAAGTTCGCTATTTTCTATGGATTTGCTTACAACTTTTACAAAGGTGGGATCCTTCTTATTTGCTATTTTACTAGATTCACCCTTTGTGGATAATGAGGTGCATCTTTTATTTAGTAGGGTGCAGTTCATTAGAACACTTGAGGCTATTTTTGCAGAAGCTAGTTAATATTGAAGGTTAGAGATTGGAAATGTCAGGCGTTATCCTGGGACAAAAATGGCTAACAGTGATAGAATTGATGCGTGATACTTTTGCTTAGAAAAAATAGCTGGGATTTTTAACATCAGCTGTATTTTGTATCACGTCATTAATTTTCTCAGCCAAACATTCGCTTCATTTAGTATATTGTGGATAATGAGTCGGGAAGTTTGGTTATGAGCTTTTGTTTGTGGACTAATTTCGTATGCAATTGCTGTTAGCCATTCTCAGTGATACTTGGGGAGGACAACCTTTTGTCCTGATTTCTGTGAGGTTTCAATCTATAACATCCATAAATGAAAAAGTGTGCAGAGTGTACTGTATAGCATCGCAGCTACATACGTGGTGCCTGGGAAATGCACAATCACTAGGCAATGACAGATAAAGTATTCCTTGACTTGAAGAAAAAACAATTCCTATTTTTTTTGCAGGTAGAGATTGCATCAGAAGGGTTCCATGTACTGGAGGGGCAGACTGCAGTATCTTATCAATCCCAAGGTGTATCGCCATCTGAACTGGACCAGAAATTGTGTCATCTGCTTATCGAACAACAGGAAAACCAAATTGTTGGGCTGGAATCTGAATTAAATTTGGCCCAGGCCAAAATCCTCGAGAAGGAGACCGAGCTCCAAGCACTCAAGGACTGCGTAAGACGCCTGACTCAATTCTCTCTGTCGACGGTGTCAGGTAGAGATCTCTAAATAAAACCACGGACTTAAAATCCAGTACACTTATTCCTCTGGAAATAACGTTGGCTCCGCGTCCACCAAAAGTAGCTTCGTCATTGTCAGCATTTGTTAAATTGCACATCATTTTGGTTCGGTAGTACTAATTAGAATTACCTACCATGATGGTAGTTAAAGTTTTAAAATACAATCATCTGAAGTTGGTCACTGTTTTGTCTTTTAGATGACGAAGCTGAGCAGCAAACGGAGCAAGGGTGTAACAGTGAATGGAATAGCAACAGCATGGTAGGATTTGAGTCAAGAAAATCGGTGGTGGGGATGAAAAGACCGATTGAGTCTGCGTAGTGTAGTGTAGTTATTATGGTATTGTGTGTATATGGGTAGGAAGGTAATTTCAGAAGAGATAGGATGCCTTCAGTACACAGACTAATCAGAATGGGGCACAGCAGTGAAAGTTAGAAGGGGTTCTCCCCTTATTGCTTTGCACATTGCCCGCCTGTGTATCAATTTGACCCGCCCTCCCATTATTGTACTATGTGCATGCAGAAGAACAATGGCTTTATTTATTTAGATTAACATACCTTTTCTTTTCTGTTTTTAGCTTTGTGGTGCAAAGATCAAAGGTATATCTTGAATTTTATGCGCAGTGTCTCCAACAAAGGGATTCCTGATTGACTTTAGCTTGCATGCTTTTGGTTGTCGGGCGTGGGCCAGAAGGGGGACCTGAAACCTCAGTTGACTTTTGTGTGCTCATCCTGGTAGATATGTTAATTATTATTGCTCATTTTCGTCTATTCTAATCCGCAAAAATAGCACTGAATACTAGAAGCCTTCTTTGAGTGCAGCCAAGATATTTTTTTTTTTTAAAAAATACATCATAGTAGTAGGGTGGTGGTTGGTGTTGAGAGACGGATGATAGATTGGTGGAGCCGACCAAGTTGGGTGTGAAAGGAAAAGGAAAGGATTACCTCTCTGTTCTGTTGATATGAAAAAGGTAGATGTGACTTCAATTTTACAATGTTTTTTCAGAGAAGAAAAGGGAAGAGCCCACCAATGTTTTTCTGTATGTGTAGCGCAATTGTGACACCTGAGAGTGTTTTCGGTTTTTCCAGTAAATTAAAGCAACGGTGTTACTGTTGTTAACAATATAATAAATCGTGTGTGGCAACTTATAGAGTGGAATGGCACCAAAGGTTCAAAAAAACGGCCATCATTACCAACTTGGACGGACGGATTTAGTAGCGCACTAACAAGAGAAAAAATTGTCGAGAAAAGAGACCACTATTGAAGCTTTTGGCGCGGAAAACGAGACTAACCATCAATTTACTTTTTTTCTTTTTGTTTGATGAACGGTATGTATGCTAAGGATGGATCTATGGTAGCATTAATGGATGGCCATCATTCTTCAGTTGCTGCCTAGGATGGGTGGTGGTTCNCCCCCCATCAGTTGGATATACTACAAGTTATCTAAAGGAAACAGTAGAATCAAAATGGCGCATAATGGTGAGACGTTGCTGATGAGTGCTGCTGATGGGCACTATACTAGATAATGCAAAATCAAAAGGTAAGGTCCCAAACCTAATTTGTGCCAAGTCCGTCGTAGGGATATTGTCATTTTAACCCAAAATTTTTAATAATGCCAGTACGAAAAAGCTCGGCTCTACAAGTATATATAACTTTACACTAAAAAAAATGGTGGTCTAATTATTCCCAGATTCGTAGTTGTTATTTCACCAAACCCTTTTTGTCCAATTGACCAAATATAACATGATATAAGTCTTTTTTCACTCTCTTATTATTCTTTTCTTTAATATGGTCTGAACTCTCTTGCAAAGGTTAGTGGCGCTTTTGCAAAGGTCTTGTCCTCCTTGTACCAAAAAAAATGGAAGGGAATAATATGGTTCTTGATAATTTTACAAGTTCAACTTTGCTTAACCACCACTATAGCTTGGCTTATTTTTAATTAAAAATATCATTTAAGGTTAACCTATACTCATTCCCGATATATCATAATTTGTAAATATGTCAAAGAAAAACTCTCATTTTGTTCCTTCATTCTTAAGTAAGTGCAAAGTCACCAGGTGAAAAACTCACTAACACTATACATCAACATGCAAGCTAAAAAAAGAGCCAAACCAAAGTTACAACAAAAGAAGTGGCAGTGCCATTTCAACCTCGTCAACACAAAAAGAACAATTTGGGTCTATTAGATAAGTGATAAGATGTATAGCGGTATGTTATGATAGGCTTCATATTACATTCAACCTACTGGTTGTTCTTATCATTTTGGGTATCATATTCCTGATGTAACACATATTGTATGTCTATATAAAAAATAAATCTGGGCACCAGAAGGGTGTGTCGTTTATACTCAACACTAATAGTCTATAATTATATTATATAGTAGCGGAGCTGTAAAAGTCTTCAATGACAACAGATCCAAAAGACGCTGAGTCTTCTACTTCTAAAACTGCTTCGTCTTCTTCTTCCTTGATCTCTCAGCAAATCATGGCTATACCTGGTGATTTGGCAACACACCCTTTAACCCAAGTTCGCCATCATATAACTATAAAACTTTCTGAAACCAATTACGTTTTTTGGCGTGTTCAAATGGAGCCGTTCCTGGTAGTCTTGGGTGTTATGGGCTATGTTGATGGCTCTTTCCCATGTCCATTGCCCTTTATTCCATCCAAAACTGATGGTGAACCACCTGCATCGAATCCTGCATATCTTCGATAGATTCAACAAGATAGTCTTATCCTGTCAGCCATACTTTCTTTTGTTACCATCGATGTCTTCTCCATGGTCGTCAACAAAAAAAGTTCCCGTGATGCATGGCTGGCTTTGGAAGAATCTTTGGCTTCTCCTAACAACACTCATATTATGGCAATCACTATTGCTTTGTAGCGCCTAGAGCAACAACCCACAGAATCGGCCTTGCGATATCTAAACCGCGCAAAACGTCTTGCTGACGAAGTGGCAGCCTCAGGAAAGCCTCTTAATGCTAATGTTTTCAATGTCTATGTTTTTGGTGGTTTAAGGGCTAAGTTTAAACCACTCACATCTTCTCTTTAAACTCGTATTGAACTAGTAAACTTTTTTGAATTACAAAGCTTATTGATGTCTCATGAATTTATTTATGCTGATCCTGTCAAGGCTCTTAATTTTGATGGTCCAGTAACAACTCCTTCTGAGTCTGTGCCTCCACTTTCTCCTCTTCCTTCTGCGCATATGGTGCAGCGCGCAGGATCCTCCGGCACTGGCCGTGGCACTTAGGGATGGAATGGGAACCGTGGTGGCCGGACTGGTGGGCGTGGTTCCGGACGCAACAATTTTGTCTCTCGTCCTCCATGGAATCCGGAGTCTTACAAGCCATGATGCCAGATCTGTGGTCGCTATGGTCATACTGCACAAAAGTGCTATCATCGATATTCTCAGCCTACGGTAAATACTGCTCATCCGGTTCCCTCTGCTCCATCATCTTATGCTGCTTCGACTTGGTTCCCTAACACAAGGGCGAGTCATCATGTTTCTCCTGATCCATAAAAGTTTACACAATATGATGAATATCAAGGCAACGACTTGCTGCAAGTAAGTAATGGTGAGTAACTATCTATCTCGCGTATTGGTTCTAAACTTTTGCATAAATCACCTCAACCCTTGCGGTTACTCAATATTCTTCATGTCCCTCGCATTACAAAGTCCCTTATTTCCTTTCAAAAATTTACACAAGATAATAATGTAATCTTTGAGTTTCTTCCCCATTATTTTTGTGTAAAGGACTAGGATACCAAGAAAATAATTCTCACCAGCCCGAGCATTGACGGGTTATATCAACTTCCTTCAGAAACCATCCGGCACCAGTTAGAGGTTTTCAGTGCAGTTCGTGTGGATCATTTGATGTGGCACAGTCGATTGGGTCACCCTCATCCCAAAGTCCAACAACTGATTCTTAATCATAATCATTTACCAGTTCTTCGTCCTCGCAGTTCTACTTCTTTCACTCATTGTCCTCTAGGAAAACTGTCTACACAACATCTTCCTCTTAGTAGTAATAAAGCCAGTTGACTTTTAGAGTTGGTCTATAGTAATGTTTGGGGTCCTTCTCCAACATCTGGTAGTGATGGTCATTTTTATTATGTCATTTTTCTGGATGATTTTAGCAAGTTTATTTAGTTCTTTCCCATTCAGAATAAGTCGGATCTGTTTCTTATTTTTCAATTATTTCAAAAACGTGTTGAGCGTTAATTTAATACCAAGATTCAAGCTGTTCAAATGGATTGGGGAGGAGAGTATTGAAAACTAAACAAATATTTTTCCAATCAAGGGATTTAACATCGATTGATGTGTCCACACACCCATAAACAACAAGGTGTTGTGGAGCGCCATCACAGGCACATTGTAGAGACAGGTTTAACCTTAGTGGCAACAACCAATATACCACAAAAATTTTGGCGTTATGCTTTTGAAATTGTAGTTTATTTGATTAATCATTTACCAACTTTAGTTCTTTATAATATATCACCATATCAACAGTTGTTTGGTGCATCCCTAGATTATTCTTTCCTCGAAATTTTTGGTTGTCTCTGTTTCCCATTTCTTCGGCCTTTTAATAAACACAAGATGGATTATAGGTCAAGTAATTGTGTGTTTTTAGGGTATATTCCTACACATTTAGGGTATCGGTGCTATGATTATAAAGCCAAGAAATTCTACATATCTAGACATGTGTAGTTTCATGAGTCTTTGTTGTTGCTCCACCGACAGCATTACCCTCATCCTCGGATAAAAATTCTCGGTTGCCTGTGCCCCTATCAGTCTTCTTCCATCCACGAAACCAACACTGGATAACTCACTGGTGCCCAACACCTCTCCAACACAGAATTCACAACCACTATCCCTCCCACGAATAATCAATCTGAACCTACCACACCTTCACCCTTATCATCACAGATTCCTAATTCCTCCCAATCTTTATCACTTAAGACTCTTGGTTCCCCCCAACATCTTACCTTTCCAGACTCACCAGTAAATACTACAACTCAATTGTCATCACTTTCTTTATCTTCATCGCAACCCCCTTCTCCTTCTAACTCTTCTCCTAATAATCAACCCCGACACACAATGCAACTTCGGGCTAATCGCAAACCACCACAAAATTACTCTCATTCTAAGCATGTTGCAGAAGTAAAACCAATATCTCTAGATGTTCCAAGTTTTTTCACACAGGCCAACAAGCAGAGAGAATAATGCCTTGCCATGGTGGAGGAGATGAATGCACTCGCCCGAAATTAAACATGGACCTTTGTGCCTTTTAAACCTGACATGAACCTCGTGGGGGGGTGCAAATGGGTGTTTTGAATAAAAAGAAAGCAAGATGGCATAATAGAGCGATATAAAGCACGGTCGGTTGCTAAGGGATTCCATCAGAGGGAAGGCATCGATTACAGTGAGACGTTTAGTCCCAACCACTATTCGCCTTGTACTCTCTATTGCAGTTTCTCAAAACTGGTCCATCAAGCAACTTGATGTCAGGAATGCATTCTTGCACGGTTATCTACATGAAATAGTCTACATGACTCAACCTCCTGACTTTGCAGACTCCAATTGACCATATTATGTGTGTCAATTACACAAATATTTGTATGGGCTTCAGCAGGCCCCTAGGGCATGGTAGTTCAGCACATACCTAGTTTCTCAAGGTTCAAGGTATCTCAATCAGATCCCTCAATGTTGGTTTATACATAGAATCATGTTCCCATCTATCTTCTTGTTTATATCGACGACGTAATTGTCACTAGTAATGATACTATTGTTCTTCAGCAACTAATCACTCGTCTGAGTTCAGTTTTTTCTCTTCGAGACCGTGGGAAACCAAGTTATTTCATAGGCATCGAAGTTCATCAGACATTGCAGGGCATTCTTTTAACTCAGAAAGGTACACCCGAGAACTGAGCAAGAGGGCAGGGATGGCAACTTGTAAACCAGTTTTAACCCTAGCAGATGCGGCACAACCTTTGCGACAGTCACAGGGTTCACCGCTCTCTGATGCTACCACATATCGTCAATTAGTTGGCTCATTGCAGTATCTCACGATGACACGCCTGAACATTACATGCTCAGTCAGTAAAGTATCCCAATTTATGCATCAAGCCACAAACACTCATCTTGTAGCCATTAAACGCATTTTGTTATCTTCAGCATAGCCCACAGATCGATTTGCAGCTGCATCACACTCGACAACATGATTTGCAAGTCTTCACAGATGCGGACTGGGCTGGTAGCCCCGATGATCGCCATTCTACAACCGGGTATTTTGTGTTTTATGGAGGTAATTTGGTGGCATGGGCCTTACGAAAGCAGCACACCATGGCCAGGTCCTCGACTGAAGCTGAGAATAAAAGCTTGGCTGACAGAGCTGCAGAATTACTTTAGTTTCAGAGTTTGTTGCGAGAGTTGGGGATTGTTAGCCTAAACATATGTTAAGCACTTAATTAAGTAATTAATTAAGGCTAATCTTGTTTAGTATATTTCTGATGATTATTCAATGGCTACATTATTATTTTGATGATTAAATGACAGTATTGAAAGCCCTTGTGTGTTTTAAGCATTTGTAGAAAATTTGGTTTCTGGCAGAAACCAAATACCATGAAGATTTGGCTTCAGCGTGGCTTTTCCGTCGAACCAAAACGTCACTGTCTGGGCAGTTGGAGAAGTGGTCCCGAAAAGTAGCTGACTTTTGTACAATTAAAGCAACAGATTTACTTGGCCTCCAAGAGTCAACTAACGGTCAGAAAAGTGGTCCTCACACCCTCTTTCATGTCATCAAAGAGCTGGTGGTCCTCATTTCCATTTTTGGAGAAACTTTTTGAAGATTGAAGAACAATTTCTGCCCAAGTAATTACTAGTTATGGTTCAACCAACAGCCAAATGTTGACAGTTCTTAAATGAAGAAAGAAGTCAACTTGTGCGCCACCTGGAAGCAATCTAGCCGTTGGAAGACACTCTTCCCCATCCTTAGAATCTATAAATAGAGGATTGAAGCCTCACAGCAAATCAACCTAGCTATTCAAGAGATTCTAAGTTGAGAAAAGAGCTTACCTTGAGAGATATTCTTTGTGCTTAATTTGTGTAACTTCTTGAGTGAGTCACTCTTGAAGCTTTGCCTTGGGAAAGGTTGTAATCAGTAGGATTAGGGGATAATCTTGTTGGGTAGACAGAGCTAGGTTCAGCTTTGGGTTAGGTTTAGCAAGTTCAGCCCGCAAAAACTTGTGTACCATAGGTTATTTGGCTCGCCTGTAAAAGCCAAATTAATGGATAGTTTAGAAATCCTAAAAGGGGGACCTTAAGGTAATGGATGTACTTCAGAGTGGGGAACCACTATAAATTACTTGTGTCCTTTCCTTTCCTGCCTTTATATTTTGCATTTCATTTAAGTTTCACGTTTGGCTTCTGTGTCGAGCCAAATCATAGAAAACCAAAAAAAAAGAGGAAAAGCTAATTCAACCCCCCCTTCTTCTGGGCCAACAATTGGTAGCGGAGCTGCATTCTCAATCAAGTGGATTAACCTCCAGAGAGAAAGATCATGGCTTATGAAGGTACAAGTGTCAACAAAGCTCCATACTTTGATGGAGTAAACTTTGACTATTAGAAGTTTAGAATGAAGATCTTCCTTTGAAGGGAAAGATCTTGAGATGTGGAATATTGTTCAGAGTCCCTATGCTAGACCTCAAAGAGACATGCAATTCTAGTCTGAAGAAAAGCTAAGGAGAGCTAAGCTTGATGCACAAGCCAAAAATATATTACTATGTGGTATAAGTGAAAGTGAGTTTCAAGGGGTTAGCTCTTGTGGCACAGCCTATGAAATTTGGAGGCTTCTTTGTGTCACACATGAAGGAACCAACCAAGTAAAGGAGTCTCGGCTCAATTGCCTAATGAGGGACTATGAGCTCTTCCAAATGACTGCTGGAGAAACTGTGCAAAAAATGGATACACGCTTCACCATTCTTTGCAATGGTTTAGGTCTACTTGGTAGGTCCGTCACTCATAGAGACAAAGTGGAAAAGATCCTTAGATCTGTACCTAAGGAGTGGTAGCCAAAAGTCACAGCTATAGAAGAAGCTCAGAATCTGAATACTCTCACTTATGATGAGCTCATCGCCAAGCTTATAGTTCATGGTTCTAAACTAGAACCAAAAGAACCAAAGAAGAAAGATTTGGCTCTTAAGGCGGACCAAGAGTCTAGTGATGAGTACAATGATGCAGATATGGCACTTATCACTAGGAAGTTTGTCAAATTTCTTCGAAAGAGAAGGCAAATGAAAGGAAAGAGTTTTCAAGGTACCAAATCGACTGAACAAAAGAAAGATCCACTGGTGTGTTTTGGCTGCAATCGTCCGGGCCATATCAAGTCAGAATGTCCACACCAAAAAGCCAAATTTAATTTTCCTAGAAACAAAGGAAAGAAGGCTATGTCGGCATGGGATGATTTGGATTCATCAAGTGACTCTAATTCTGATGAAGCAGTAAATCTATGCTTAATGGCTCGAGAAGATGATGAGGTAAATGATTCTCTTGACTATACTTTTGATGAGCTTCAAGATGCATCTGAAGAATTGTATGATAAGTATGAGCAAGCACTTAAGAAGAATGCTTCATATAAGAAACGTATTGATCTGCTTGAATTTGATCATGCATCTCACAAAACTGCATATGAAACTCTTGAGCGTGCACATGCTGAAAGTTTGTCTATTTATGAGTCATTAAAGAAAGAAAAACTTGCTGCTCAAAACGCATATGAAGATCTTGAGAAAAAGCTAGCTAGTAATTTGAGCAAGTGTGAAATGACGATTCAAAAGAATGATGCTCTAAAGGCTGAAGTAGATGATCTAAAATGTTCATTAGAGAAGTTCACAAATGGAAGAGACAGCCTGAATTTGTTGCTAGGACAACAAAGGCATTCACTAGATAAAAGTGGAATAGGCGCTACACATATGGTTTTTAACAAGCCAAATCTGCCAGTTAAATTTGTCAAGGCTGAAACTAGATCACAATATAGACCTAGATATCGTGAACATCCTAGGCAGGGACATCATGAGCACTCACATATACCTGATATCAGATGCTATTACTGTGGAAATATTGGTCATATGATAAGATCATGCTTTCATAGGAAGAGAAACAATCTTGTTAAATATATTTGGGTTCCGAAAGGAGCCAAATCTAACCCTGATGGACCCAAGTTAATTTGGGTACCTAAAACTTGATCATTTGATAGGATGCAAGGGATGAATGGATTCTGGACAGTGGTTGTTCAAGGCATATGACAGGTGACCCATTAAAATTTACATCCCTTCTCTTAAAACACCGAGGTATTGTTAAATTTGGTGATAGTTCTAAAGAAAAAATCCTCGGTATTGGTAAGATTGGCACTAACCCAACTATTGAGCATGTGTTACTTGTTGATAATCTTAAGTACAACCTAATTAGTATCAGCTCTGTGATAAATGATTCAGAGTTACTTTTGAATTATCTAGATGTCTTGTGAGTAGAGTTGATGATGAGAATATCTTATTTGTTGGAAAGAGGATTGGTAATCTATATTCCATATGTTTAAATGATGTTACTAATCCTGAGATTAAGTGCTTTAGTGCAAGAACAGATACTGCAACTCTATGGTACAGGAGGCTAGGGCATGCAAATCTTGAACTTATCTCAAATCTGTCAAAGAAAGATTTGCTCGATTGTCTGCCCAAACTAAAGTTCGAGACAAAAACCAAATGTCGTGCATGTCAGCTCGGTAAACAAATCAAAAGTTCATTTAAGCCAAAACATGTGGTATCAACTTCTCGACCTCTTGAACTCTTACATATTGATCTCTTTGGTCCTATGAGAACTGTGAGTCTTGGTGGTAAAAAGTATGCATTTGCTATAGTTATTCTAGATTTACATGGGTTTTATTTCTTTCACAAAAAGATCATGCATGTCAAGAATTTGGCTCATTAGTTAGGAAGCTGTAAAATAAAAAAGGGTATAAAATATCTAAAATCAGAAGTGATCATGGAGGAGAATTTGATAATTCTACCTTCAATCAATTCTGTGAGCAAAATGGCATTGAACACACATTTGCGACTCCTAGAACATCTCAACAAAATGGGGTTGTGGAAAGGAAGAATCGAACCTTACAAGAAATGACTAGAACTATGCTTAATGAGTATAAGTTACCTGCCTATTTCTGGGCTGAGGGTGTGAACACAGCATGCTATGTCCTAAATAGAGTCTCTTTGCGTCCATTAATTGAAAAGACACCTTATGAGATTTGGCATGATAGAAAGCCAAATATTGCATACTTTCGCACATGTAGCTCCAAGTGTTACATCCTGAATACTAAAGATAATCTAGATAAGTTTCAAGCTAATTCTGATGATGGTATATTCCTTGGTTATTCTTTGAGTAGTAAAGCCTATAGGGTATATAACAAAAGAACCATGGTTGTTGAAGAATCCATGCATGTGGTGTTTGATGAGATTAACTTTAATGATTTTAGTGATGACACAGATATTGAGTTTACTTCTGAGAATCAGCCACAAGTTATTGATATTGATGAGGCAAAAGATGTGCAAATTCCTGATCCAATTGCGAATCAACAGCATTTCGCTTCTCCCGAGCCAAATGTTCAGAACAGCAGTGTGCAGCCAAATGTTTTGGAATCTGGCTCTTGTTCACAACCGAGAAACTCAGAGGTGCAAGCACCTAGAGGACATTCAACAGAGGCCATTTTAGGTGATCCTAGAAGAGGAGTAACTACCAGATCCAGATTACAAAATATCAATACACATCTTGCCTTTTTGTCCCAAGTTGAGTCCAAAAATGCCAATGAAGTCATACATGATGAAAATTGGGTGATGGCAATGTAGAAGAACCTCCAGGATTTGAAAACCATGAGCATCCACAACATGTGTTTAAGTTGAAAAAGGCATTATATGGTCTTAAGCAAGCACCTAGGGCTTAGTATGATAGATTAAGCTCATATCTGATTTCACAATGCTTTACAAGAGGAAAAGTAGACTCAACTCTATTTGTGAAATCTAACCAAGATGATATCATTATTGTTCAAATATATGTTGATGACATTCTATTTGGTGCTACTAATTATTCTCTTTGTCAAGAGTTTGAAAAGCTTATGCACGGCGAGTTTGAAATGAGCATGATGGGGGAATTAAATTTCTTCCTGGGTTTTCAAGTCAAGCAACTCAATGGTGGGATTTTTCTTAACCAAGCAAAGTACACACGAGAGCTGCTAAAAAGATTTGGCTTGTCAGAAGCCAAAACTAGTCCGACACCAATGAGCACTAGTACCAAACTTGACAAGGATGAGAATGGTAAGGATGTTGATGTGAAATTATACAGAGACATGATAGGTAGTCTTCTTTACCTTACAACTACAAGACCAGACATTATGTATAGTGTTTGCTTGTGTGCTAGAATTCAAACATGCCCAAAAGAATCTCATCTTAAAGCTATCAAGCGCATCTTCAAGTACTTAAAAGGAACATCATCTTTAGGCTTGTGGTATCCTAATGTGAACTCTTTTGAACTGACAAGCTACTCAGATGTAGACTTTGCAGGGTGTACTCTTGATAGAAAAAGTACAAGTGGTACTTGTCAATTACTTGGACAATCACTTGTATCTTAGTCAAGTAAAAAGCAAAATTCAGTTTCTACTTCCACAACCGAGGCTGAATATGTAGCAGCTGGTGTATGCTGTGCACAAGTGTTATGGATGAAACAAACACTTGCTGATTATGGACTAACTTTCAAGTGTGTTCCTATCTTTTGTGATAGCTCAAGTGCCATCAATCTAACTAAGAACCCGGTGCAACACTCTCGAACCAAACATATTGAAGTAAGACGTCATTTTATTCGAGACCATGTGTTGAAGAAGGATGTGGCCATTGAGTTTGTTAGAACTGAAAATCAACTGGCTGATATCTTTAACTTACCATTGAAGGAGGATCTGTTCACCAAAATCAGACTCGAGCTTGGTATTTGCAATATATCTTAAGTATTCTGATTTGACTCCACATTTGGTTTTTATGTGTTCATGCATATCATAACAAATCACATACATATGCACTTAGAATATATAGAATTGTCACACATCTCACACTTGCACTAAGCATATGAGCATATGAGGACACATCGTGGCTGTCATCTAATCATCAAAGGCATCAAGGAGAAAGAGCTGCAGTATTTGGTTCATGGATGAGCCAAAACCTATTATCCAGTGGACAAAAGGCAGGAGTTAATAAAAAGAAGAAAGAGAGTGCAAAGTCAACTAGACAACATCTGAGGCAACGGTTATATGTGGTGTCCCACATCAGTTAAAAAGGAAAAAGGAATAACTGAAAAGCAAGCAGTTCATTTATGGTAGTTGGACCACTTCTGGTTTTAAAAATCCGTGATTATCTCTCTCTCCACCATTACCCACATTCTCCTCAACTTCCCTTTTCAGTTTTTCTCTGAAACACAAATACCTCTAACCCTAAACACTTACCATTATGAGAACCAACAAAGGAAAAAATCTCTAGGAGACACCCTCGAAACAGAAACCACCGAAACCACCAGCACCTCCAAAAGGGAGAACCAAGGCTGCTGCTGTAAAACCGGTGTTCAAGAAGATCACAACACTAGAGAAGAAAAAGGGCAAGGAGAAAGAAGAGAACGCAAGCCCTGACTTCACTTCACCTGAAAGAGAGGCGGCTGTTCAAATTGAGAAACTCAAACTTGGGACTCAGACCCAAGAAGCCATGGTGCCTCTAGGAGAAGAATCCTTTTCCAAGGTGCATGCATTCAACCTTGAAGAAGCACCACCAGGGAACTTCTTTGAAACTGGTATTTTAACCTCTGAACCTTTTAGTGTTCGAGTTTCAAGCTCTGGAGAGGTATATGTTGCTGATAAGACTCTGATAGGATCGACTGAAACTCAATCTGATGCTAGGAATGCTGTAGTTGATAATACTATCATGAGTGCTGAGAAATCTTATGATAAGATTAAGTTTGTAGATAAAGATGATTGTGTTGGTGAGGATTCTGGCTTGGCAAAAGCCAAATCTGACTGTGGTGAAGAGAAATTGGCTGAATCGAGTGAAAAGGTTAAGCCTTTGGGTGTTTAATAGGGTTCTGGCTCATCAAAAGCCAAAACCAATTTGCTTGCTATATTTGTGAGGTCACTTGTGCGTCCTCTGGGAAAAGATGCAGATGAATTCTATGAGGAGAAGATGAAGGAATTGGGTGGTGTCCTGGTTCACTTGAAGAACACCGATGAAGAAGATTTGGCTGCACAGCGAGTCAAATCCAGTGCTCCTGCAGAAGAACAACACTTGGCTGATGAAGAAGCCAAATCCGGAGAACAGAAGAAGAAAGATGAAACGGAGAAGAGCAAGACTGCTGAGATTGTTGATGAAATCCCAACAGGGATTCCCATTTCAGAAGAAGACAAGGATGCAATAGATGATCTGGTACATGTTGCTGAAATTGCAAAAGAAGTGGCCAAACAGGTTGATGAAGAGGAGAAGGAAGATTTGGCCCAGACTGTTGAGAAGGCCAAATCTGTTGAGGAAAAGCCAAAAGAAGACGAGAGCTTGCTGCCAGAAGGAGATTTGGCTCAGCCCGAGACCAAATCTGCCACTGAGAAGGTTAACCCAAGCATTGAACCAGAGGCAGAGAGTTCCAAGACAAAGTCTGATGCGCCTAAGCCGAAGATGCCAAAACATTTGGCTCATACTCCAACCACCCAAGTCTCTCGAGCAAAACATATCAGGCCAAGCACTCGTGTGAAAACAGAGTTTGGAAGAGGTGGAAAGAAGCTTGGAGAGAAGGTTGTTGAGGTAGATTCTGATGATGATGAGATCCACAATGAGAACTCACCTGTCCATGAAGACTCTAAGAAGAGGAAGCGAGATGCTGAAGAGCAAGAAAGCTCTAGAGCCAAGCAGAGTGATGACGAGCCAAAAGACAGTGATAAAGAGGAGAGTTCTGATGATGAAAGCGAGAAGGAATTAGAGAAAGATGAAGATGAGGATAACAGTGATGAAGATGAGGACAAGGATGAAGATGATAATGAAGGGTCTGATAAGGCTGAAGACGAAGAAGAAAAGGATGAGGAGTCCGAGAAAGAAGAAGAAAGTACTCCTACACCATCCAAAAGAAAATTGAAGAATCTGTCCAAGTCGGGTTTCAAGAAAAAGGCTAAAAAGAAGTACTTTACTCATACTCCAACCTATACATTGGAGCTTAATGATTTTGAAGTAATTGGAGTAAAAAAGCTGTTGAAGGATGCTACTCTCGAGACCTTAGCTACTTTGAAGGTACAAGGTTACGAAGTTCTCATGAAGGACTTCTATGACAATTTGACTGTTGAGTATGGAAATAGTTGAGTGCATCAAGACAACAATCAAAGGGAAGAAGACCAAGGTGACAACCGAGTTAGTCTGTGAAGTGCTGAAGATCAAGTCAGGGAAGATTAGATTCTGTAATTCAGCATTTGGGACTCCAATTAACATTCCTAAAACTCCATGTCACTCCAAGCAGAACCAGATTCTCGTCAATAGCCTTGAGTCTGGACATTACAATAGTTTGAAACTAAGAGATAGAGCTCTAATGTATACATTGACTCGGGTTATCATGCCTAGGAAGAATTCTCGGACAGTGATCAAGAAACTTGATCAATGGATTCTGGCGTGCCTCATCAAGAAGTCTTCTATATGCTTTGGTACTCTCATCCTTCATCACATGGCCCTTTACAAAGAGCATTCTCATGGTTCTCTGATCACTCTTTTGGCAAAGAAACTGAAGAATACTCCTACTCTTGCTGATAAGCCAATTGTCCTCAAGAAGATCAATTCTGATACTTTGGCTAAAATATCTATCAAGCCAAATCCTGATGGTGAGTATTCTGTGACCAAATTTGCTGGAAAGGGTTTGAAGATTGGTGATGTGTCAGAGCAAGTGACTACTCTCAAGGGAGAGATCTGTGAGCTAAAAGATGAAGTCAGCTCTATCCGCAGCCAAATGAAGAAATCTCAGAAGAAGATCTTTGCAAAGCTCGACCAAATTGCTGCCTCTCTCTCTAAAGATGCTTCTGATGATGAATGATGCTCCAACAAGATTTGATGCTTTAATTCATGCATTGCATTCTCCATAAGTACTCTTTTTATCTATTCTGCATAAGTACTTTATTACTACTGCTCATATTTGGCCTGTAAGTCGAATATTTGGCTTTACCTTTTATTTTTTATGATACTATCTACTATCTCCTTTGGCTCTTATTGGGTTTTGCTGATGTCAAAAGGGGGAGATAAATGTTGTTGTTTGATATTTGTTCTACTGCTGCATTCCACTACTGTGTGGAAATTTTTTATGCAGGGAACAACATTTGGCTCAGTGGAGCAGCCAAATGTCAATGAGCTTATACTGTTAAAATTTTTGGCTGATATGAAAAGCCAAATGACTATTGCAGGAAATACTCATGTGCTTATAATGTTGTTAATCGATGATATATTTGGCTGATGGTTAAGCCAAATGTTATGTTGTGAATTTCTTTGCAGGGATACTTATATGAAATTTGTGTATGAAATTATACAAGAGAAACTTGTATACTGTGCTCTTATGCAGGGGGAGTTATTGGCTAAAAGCCTTTAGCATTTTTAGTATACGATGCATATACGCAGGGGGAGCATTTGGCTGAAAAATCGAGCCAAATGAATGCGTTAAAATTTTCTCGAATTATGCTTTAAAACATGGGGAGTTTTTGCTTATCCGGTTATATTATTTTTAACCACTGTTTTTAATAGAAAATAAACAACATGTTTGCCATCATAGAAAAGGGGGAGATTGTTAGCCTAAACATGTGTTAAGCACTTAATTAAATAATTAATTAAGACTAATCTTGTTTAGTATATTTCTGATGATTATTCAATGGCTACATTATTATTTTGATGATTAATAAATAGTATGGAAAGCCCTTGTGTGTTTTAAGCATTTGTAGAAAATTTGGTTTCTGGCAGAAACTAAATACCATGAAGATTTGGCTTCAGCGTGGCTTTTCCGTCGAACCAAAACGTCACTGTCTGGGTAGTTGGAGAAGTGGTCTCGAAAAGTAGCTGACTTTTGTGCAATTAAAGCAACGGATTTACTTGGCCTCCAAGAGTCAACTAACGGTCAGAAAAGTGGTCTTCACACCCTCTTTCATGTCATCAAAGAGCTGGTGGTCCTTATTTCTACTTTTGGAGAAACTTTTTGAAGATTGAAGTGTAAGTTTCCCTAAGCTATATGACATTCATATAGAAGCAAAAAGATGCAGCGGAAGCAATGGAAACTTAGCCAAGAACCACATGTGAAGCATATAAACTGTATAACAAAATTTCGTACCTTGTTCGGTTGAGGTCTTTCACCCAACTGCTGGAACGAATCATCTAGACCAAGACGAAGGCTGGAACGAATCAGTTAGAGCAAGAAGAAGCCCTGCTCCTCTACGGTATCCACACGAACCGTGACCTTCTCGGAATCGTCACACGAATCCAAGAACGAGCTCCCCGGACTGATGTGCTTGCAAGAGTAAAACCGGGGCTTGTGTTTGTGGTGTTTTGGTGTTCCTTTTCTTTCACAAAGAAAGGGGTAAGTGTATGTATTCTCAAGCTCTCAAGAACACTTCTCAAGACTCAATGCTCTGAATTTTTCAGACACAAAAACGTTCTAACCAACCCAAGTATGAAGAATAATGCCTTAGACAAAAGCATGTGCATGCCAACTCACAAAGGCATGTCAAAGTGGACAACACCTTTGGCCAACATGTTTCCACTAACTCTTAGTGGGAATATTCATCACAAGGCTGCAATAATGGCTCCACTAATCTGATGCTTAGTGAGCCAAACCACCCGAAAACGACCTGGTTCAACCATGGTCCAACCACGGTTCGACCATCTGCTCGAATCAACGGTTCTATGTGTGTGACCCTGTAGGCACTTGTAACGTCCGACAATAATTGTAAAATCTCATTTTACAATTATAAGCAAAGGGCGGCGTCTAGCAACACATCATTGCTACCCGAACGACAAGATCAGTACTGATTCTCTATGCCTCGGAATATGTCATCGTCCCTTCGTCCCATTATAAAGATTAAACCGAGACATGGAATATGTCAATCTCGTATATGTTTAATCTCGGTTTCTTGATCCTCGAGTTAACTGTGTAAAATGGATACCAATGATATCAACATATCATAATCCGAGCACGGCCGTGCATTTACAGTTCAACTCTATCAAGAAACCGTCCGATAATATACCCGTTATATGGGTTGGAGGAATCCCCTCTTGATCAATCAAAACCCACTACATACTCGGCATATACCCAATGATTACCCTTATGTCCACCCAGTTACGAGTGACTAGGAATAATATCAGAGTACATGATTCATATGTTGGATACCTTGACGATCTCAGGTCAAAGGACAACACATCAGTAAGTAACGCTATCGACAAACATATAACGTTCCATGTAGCGTTCTTATGTGGGTCGGTCCAGTCCACAAGTTCTCCAACTTGTACCCGTATGTAGAATTCATATCACATATGCAATTCTCACTTAACTTATTATTACAACCCATCCGTAATAATAACCGACTAGGGACATTTAAGAATATACATATCAAATATATATATACTTGGGTTATAAGTATGTGCAAGTGTTTATCTCATAAACGATACTTATTGGAATAACCTTAAAGTGTATGTACATGACTATAAATAAACATCCATGATTGGCTTTTGGGCATATTACTAATAATCTCCCACTTGCACTAAAGCCAATCATCCATGTATCTTATACATGTGGATCTAGCATGACCATCATGCTTCAGTTGCATGAGAAGATTAGACAATGTATCTGCTACATTGTTCCCAGAAGGAACTATACACATCCTTAGTTGTAGAGTCGGTGGCTGTTCTTACTTGTAACTCTTCCAGCTCACAGTACCACCTCCAAGACAAAAACACATATCCTTATTGCGATCTAAAATCATCCCTGTCAGCTTGGAAGCTGGCATCTTTGTAACACTTTACAACAAGCCCATCAACGCTTCCGTAAACCAGGAATGCATCCTTAGTGCTTCTCAAGTACTTAAGGATATTTAACCGTTATCCAGTGACTTTCACGGGAATCAAATTGGCATCTGCTTGTGACACTCAAAAGCATAAGTGACATCCAACCTAGTACATTGCATGGCATACATGATAGATCCTATTGCAAACGCATAAGGAATCTAACCCATCCGGTCTCTCTCCTTAGTCATACTAGGATATAGATTCTTTGAGAGAGCTATGCCATGTGACATGGGTAAGAAACCGTTCTTGGTATCTTTGCATGCTAAACCTCTTTAGCATCCTGTCAATATATATACTCTGACTTAGCCCGAGAAGCCTTTTGGATCTATCTCTATAGATCTTTATGCCTAACACTTAGGCAGCTCCTCCTAAGTCCTTCATTGAGAAATTCTTTCCTAACCAAGTCTTTACAGACTTTAGTGTCGGAGTGTCATTCCTAATAAGTAGGATGTCGTCAACATACAATCAACAAGAAAACAATAGTGCTCCCACTAACCTTCTTGTAAACACATGAATCATCTTCACTTTTAATGAAGCCAAACTATTTGATTACATCATTAAAAGAAGATTCCAACTCCTAGAAGCTTGCTTTAGTCCACAAATGGACCTTTGCAACTTGCATACCATATCTCATAGTCATGGCATCCAGCTATAGCCAATAGAATTCGGATAGATTTAACTATGGCGACTGGTGTGAAGGTTTCATCATAGTCAATACCATGAACTAGCTTGAAACCTTTCGCAACCAATTGCCCTTAAAGGTAATCACATTACCATCCATGTCGGTCTTTCACAAAGACCCACTTG
>JAKUCV010006181.1:53866-150385 GCA_028386065.3 Turnera subulata
TCTTAACTTATTATTACAACCCATCCGTAATAATAACCGACTAGGGACATTTAAGAATATACATATCAAATATATATATACTTGGGTTATAAGTATGTGCAAGCGTTTATCTCATAAACGATACTTATTGGAATAACCTTAAAGTGTATGTACATGACTATAAATAAACATCCATGATTGGCTTTTGGGCATATTACTAACATGAAGAACAATTTCTGCCCAAGTAATTACTAGTTATGGTTCAGCCAACAGCCAAATATTGACAGTTCTTAAATGAAGAAAGAAGTCAACTTGTGCACCACCTGGAAGCAATATAGCTGTTGGAAGACACTCCTCCCCATCCTTAGAATCTATAAATAGAGGATTGAAGCCTCACAGCAAATCAACCTAGCTATTCAAGAGATTCTAAGTTGAGAAAAGAGCTTACCTTGAGAGATATTCTTTGTGCTTAATTTGTGTAACTTCTTGAGTGAGTCACTCTTGAAGCTTTGCCTTGGGAAAGGTTGTAATCAGCAGGATTAGGGGATAATCTTGTTGGGTAGACAAAGCTAGGTTCAGCTTTGGGTTAGGTTTAGCAAGTTCAACCCACAAAAACTTGTGTCCCATAGGTTGTTTGGCTCGCCTGTAAAAGCCAAATTAGTGGATAGTTTAGAAATCCTAAAAGGGGGACCTTTAGGTAGTGGTTGTACTCCTGAGTGGGGAACCACTATAAATTACTTGTATCCTTTGCTTTCCTGCCTTTATATTTCGCATTTTATTTAAGTTTCACATTTGGCTTCTGTGTCGTGCCAAATCACAGAAAACCAAAAAAAAAAGAGGAAAAGCTAATTCAACCCCCCTTCTTAGCCTTTTCTGGGCTAACAGGGATGCCATTTTCTAAACCTGTCTTGTGGTGTGACAATTTGGGAGCCACTTTTCTAAGTCAAAACCCAGTTCTGAATGCCCGGACAAAGCATGTCGAGATTAACTTTCACTTTATCCGCGAACTAGTGCAACAAGGCAAACTTGCGGTTCAATTTCTTAGCAGTGAAGATCAATTGGCCGATATTCTAACCAAGCCATTGGCTACTACTCGCTTCCACCTGCTGCATGACAAACTCAACCTTGGTTCCACACCGGGTTGAGTTTGCGGGGGGATATTAGATAAGTGATAAGATATATAGCTACAGGTTATGATAGGCTTCATATTGTATCCAACTTACTGGTTGTTCTTATCATTTTGGGTATCATATTCCTGATATAACACATATTTTATGTCTATATAATAAATGAGTCTGGGCACCAGAAGGGTGTGCCGTTTGTGCTCAACACTAATAGTCTATAATTATTAGGGTCAATCAGTTTGCTAAGTTTGAACAAATTGGCATTACAATCACAGCTTCTCATATATACAATTAATTCTCCACGAAATATTTATAACTTTAGGTACACGATTCAAATCCCAAATATATGTGTTTCTAAAGCTCAGGTGACTAAATATGTTTCTGTCGGGTTGGCACTGTTAAAATATCATTGTTGCCTAAATTAGACTTCAATAGTTTGTATTCCGATTTTACATCATAATTCCTAGCCTTTTTTTTGGTATTGGAAGGTAACTCAAATTACATCATAAAGTCCCGTAGGACGTAGGCACCAGAGACATCAGATATCAATTGACGCAAATAAAACCCTGGTGGTTCTGACAACAAAGATAAACCCATGTCGAAGGAGAGACTGGCTTTGGCAAGACCATCTGCAACCATGTTTGCTTCCTGGAATGTGTGACGAAAAACAACATGCCAAGGCCGGCTAAGAAGCTCCTGGATGCATTTCACAAAGGGGTTCCTTTCGAAGCGTGAATCACTTCGCGAGGAAAGAAGAGACCCCATCTCTATGCTATCAACCTCAACAAGGATGTCGAAAATTTGTGAACGCCACGCGAGACAGAGACCATCGTAGACCGCCCAGAGTTCAGAGAAAAAAGGAGAGCAGGGCTGTACACGATGGATGAAGCTGGAGAGCCATCGACCATCTAGTGCACGAATGATGCCACCAGTACCAGAACGTCCTATGGATCGGCATACAGCTCCATCAGTGTTTAGCTTCAGCCAACTAGTGTCCGGAGGCTCCACCCAATAATTGCCGTGTGCACAGCTGAGTATACTCCAATAGCAGTTGTCAACAAGCACTCACGCCAGATCTGGAAGGAAAAATAGACAATCCGATGTGCAAGCTGCTCCGGTCCTGCATGGCAACTCTGGGCTGGAACACAGACTTATTTCGTATTTTCCAAATCATCCAAGCTCCCACACCAAAGAGAAGGGGCCAAGGACTCCTAGCATTGTAGTCCAGTGACGAGTTAAGCAACATGGTTAACCAAAGGGTCAGTTCCGTACCTGCAAAGAAGGTTTGCCATGCATTAGTATTAAGTAAAAGTTGCCAAGTGGACTTGGCAAAAGGACAGTCTCTCAAAGCATAAACACAAGTTTCAGGGGCTTGTCGGCATCTTGGACAAGTGTCATCGGTAGCCTTGTGACAATAGACACGTGTGTCATTGGTAAGAATGGCTTCGTGTGCAAGCTACCAAAGGAAATGCTGAATCCTTGGCAAGCCCTTCAATCGCCAGACTTGCTTTCAAGGTTCGTTATAGGTGGGCTCCCCATCATCACGAATGAACTGGTAGGCGGATTTGACAGTGCATTCACCCGAGCCAGTGTGATCCAAATGACCAAATCATCATCCCCAACTGGGTTGGGTATGGGTGACACGACGAGAATACCAAGGATCTCGGAAGAGAGATAAGGACGGAGGGCCTCCATATCCCAATTTCCGTTAGGGCCGACATAGGATACATCCTTGTGGAGCTGGTCCGATGGAATGGTCTGTAAAGCAAGAGATTTTAGATTGCCCACTCCTCCAAGCCAGTTGTTTGTCCAGAACCTGGCATTTGTTTCGGTACCTAGGATCCAAGAGGCCCCTTTTTGCAGGGTGGGCTAAGCCTTACAGAAGCCTCTCCAGATATGGGAGAAATGGTTGCCTGAAACCATCTTGGGCAAAAAACCTGTTCCAGCACCATATTTGCCTTTGAGCAGCCTAACCCGGAGTAAGTCCGAGTTAGTAAGGAACTTCCAAGTGAGTTTGATAAGATAGGCTTCATTCGCCTGGCGCATGTTCCGTAGTCCAAGTCCGCCTTCCGACTTGGATTCGCAGACTATTTTCCAACTAACAAGAGAGGGCTTTCTGTTTGTCTGAGTGGAACCCCAAAGGAATTGGCGAAATTTTTTATCAGCATCCTCACAGATGGAAAAAGGAAGTGAGATTATCTGTATGGAATATGTAGGAATGGCCTATAAAATAGATTGAGTGAGTGTTAATATACCTGCAAATGATAAAGATTGTATTTTTCAGCCTTGAAGCTTGGCATCAATTTTATCAGCAATAAATTGGAATAACTTGGCACTAGTGCGACCATGAATAAGGGGGTAGCCCAGGTACTTTCCCAGATTATCAGTGAGAGGGATATTGCAGGTGGTACTATTGGCCTGTGCTAAACTCGAAGAGACATTCCGCAAGCAATAAATACGAGATTTAGGGCGACTAATACGCTGGCCCAAACTGAGACAAAAATCCTCTAGGCACTGTGTGATGACTTTTGCTTGTTCCACTGATGCTTCTGTAAATAAAACAAGGTCGTCAGAAAAGAACATATGAGAAATGGGTGGGCTCCCTCTATTGGTCTAGATAGGTTTCCACACATTAGTATTAACTTTAGAACAGATGGTTTGCGATAGCCTATCCAGACATAAGGGAAAAATGTTAAGGGATATGAGGTCTCCCTATCGAAGGCCCCGACAGGGGAGAATGCAGTTGTAAGCTCTCCATTCCAAAGTACCTGCGTAGAACTCGATAAGATACAGAAAAGAATAAGAGATATAAGAGTGTGAGGTAAACCCAGATCCTATAGAGTGTCTTTCACAAAGTCCCAACGAATCCTGTCAAAGGCTTTCTCCAGATCGATTTTGAATGCCAAGAACCCCTTCTTCCCTTTCTTTATGTGCATGGAATTATAAGCTCTTGCACAACGATGACATTATCCATAATATGTCTGCCGGGCACAAAGGATGACTGGAAAGGTAGCACCAAGGAGTTCATCAACAGTTTGAGCCTATTAACAAGAACTTTAGAGAGAAGCTTATAAGTCACATTACATAAACTAATGGGATGAAACTGGGAAAGAGTTTCAGGAGAAGAAATCTTAGGAATTAAAACCAAAAGAGTCTTATTAAGGGATGCATCAAAGAAACTCGAGGAGAGGGTAGCATTTATAAAGCTGCAAAGACTATCCTTCACAATATCCCAATGCTGTTGGAAGAAGCCGACCGGAAAGCCATCCAAACCAGGGGCTTTATAAGGCTTTATGGTGTTAAGTACCTTTGTGAATCTCATCAACAGGAGTTGGGTCAGTTAGGTGAGCAAGCACGTCTGGAGACACTGGTGGGAATAAGCCTCGCCATTTACACGGAACAGTGTCAGAGTCCTCTAAAGAAAATTTTTTTTTGGTAAAAGGCAATGGTCTCTTGCTGAAGCCTATCTAGATCAAAACACCAGTCTGACCCAAACTTCAGCCCATGGATGCGATTACGTTGGCGACGAATAACAGTGGTGGTGTGGAAGTAGGAGGTATTTTGGTCACCGCATTGAATCCATTTGCTTCTAGATTTCTGGTACTAGATCATTTCTTCTTGTAAAAGAGTCATATCATATTCGCTTTCTAGTTTCTTTTCAAGAGCAAGAAGAGATGGACTGGTTGTCCCCTCGTCACGAGCTCGCTGTATACCGGCTAGACGCCATAACAGTCTAGCCTTCCTCTGAAAGATGTTCCCAGGGGAGCTACGGTTCCAAGAGGCTAGAGTGGAAGCAAGATGATGAGTCGCAACACTAAGGGACTGTGGGGTCTGCCAATTCAAGTGCAATTCGTGCATAACGTCCTCTATTCGCCTCCTCAGTGTGGTAGTCAATACGGACTAGTCACTTAATCATGTTACAAACAACATGGAGGAGGCGTCTGTCGTAGTATTCACACGATAACCCAGGTATTTGGACCCAGGCTACCATAGAGGTGATCTTGTGCGTGGCAGGGTTGAATTGGGGTTTTCAAGGCTCTACCGTGAGGTAGTGGCCACAAATAATCCAGGGGCCATTGGTCAGGGAGTGCATGTAATCTTGTCGGTTAGAAAACCGGACAAAATAGAAGTTATGATCAAGGTCGACCATTCGCACTCCCTGTTTGAGGCTCCAAAGGTTTGGAAGCCGGCTGCAGAGAGTCTTGAAGCCGATGTTATGACCCTAGAGCTTGAATATAAGAGTGCTCTCCCATCGCTTGTGCAGCATAGCACGATAACGATCCGATAATTCACCACAGGGCCATCCAGAGTCTGAAAAGCCACAATGTCCCCTTTTTGTTCTATGAATGCATCATCAAAACTTGCGGTAGGGTTGCCGTTGCCTGCCACTAATTTATCTTTGAAAGAGACAGAGGCAAAGGATGGAAGGGTTGGATCAGCCATGGTTTCTTCAGGAGGGACGGGAGGAGAGGAGGCGACCGTCAGGCCTTGGCCTGTATCGATCGAGGGAGGGGGGACATGCAAGGTTGAGGAGAAGAGAGCAGCGCGAGTTCAGAGAATTTTCGGAAAGCAAAGGTAGAGGAGAAAATTTCACAAAATTCCTAGCCTTTGATTAGTGCCAAACCCAACTACCCTTTTAATCACTTCCCAGTAGCTAGATCCTCAAATGAAAACCAATAGCTGCAAATTGAACTGGCTTTGCCAATGTTTAAAGAACCCCTACAAATAAACCTGCGCAAATGATTCTTTTTTTTTAGTGATAGAGGGAGGACCAAACTCACTGGTATAACATATTTAGAAATACGGTAATTATTGATTCCTACTAAGTTGACATATAGAAAAATCTAATATTAAACCACACATTGATCACGATTCTCTTAATAAATTTACCCAAATAGCATATAGACTGTCATATGTTATTTCACTTATTTGGTAACCAAAATTTGTACACGGGATATGAAAAAAAAAAAACTACACTGGATATATAATCCTAGTTTCATAAAAAGAAAGAAAGGAAAAAAAAAACTAGTCATCCTTAACTAAAAAAGTGCGAGTATCATCATCTCCGGTGAAAAGGAAGACCAACCTAAGGTTAGAAGGCAGGGTCAGTTACTAGATCATTGCCTTCACTTGATTCAACAACCAGTTTGGTCTGGCCAATGATGCCTGCTTTATTGTCATATAGAACAAATTGCCCTTTCTTTTTTGTTTTTCCAGGTTAAAATCATGGTACAATTAAATCCTGTTTGGACATATAAGCCTAGTGCCCTTACTTGGGTGAGTGCTTCCTGGGAAAACTTTGTATTGTTATGCTTTTACACGCTGGGTTGTTAATGAAGCACTAGTAGTATTTTCGACCCCAAAAAAAAGTACTAGTAGCATAGCATGTATCTCAGGTCGCTTATCATTGATTAATCAATCAGAATCAAATCACGGATGATTTATGTGATTCATTCTTTAAGAGAGATTGAGTGGACCACCCTAGGGCGAAAGTTTCCTTCCCCTGTCTGATCCCTACAATATTATCTTGGTACCCGTCCAAAACAACACCACTCATGTTGACCACTTGTCATCAACATCTAATGGTCATTACTGCAGTCTGCAGCAGCTTCAGCTCCACACAAGCATCTTCTTCAACTATGAATCACACACTAAAAAGTAAAAACTAAAAACAATTAGTAGTAGTAGAAAACAAAGAAGGGAGTGAAGAAACATAATAATAATAATAATAATAATAATAATAATAATAATAATAATAATAATAATAATACAGTGCCCTTTTTAAAGAAGTATTCACGCCAAGCCAAATAGAACAGGGGAACCTCCAAATAGAAAAATGTTACAGTCAGAGTCACCCATCCGTGCAGGGATAAACTAAAAGTAAAATACAAACAAAAGCAAGCACCAAAGTAAACCAGCAAGGCCACCACACCAGTGATCCCCATTTTCCAATGCCTCTCTCTCTTATTCATTTTTTCCAGCTTCGCCCGCAACAACCAGCCAAACCAATAACTCTCACTCACATATATCTCTCTTCTCTATCTCCACCCCCCAACACACAAAACAACAGAAATAAAATAAAAAAGAAAAACAGGATAGCCAGACACAAGAGCTCAACAAAACCAATACGGAGCAAGTAAGCTCTTTTGTTGTGTAAAATGAAGCTATCCACCACAAAACCCATATCGAGTCCGGGCCGGGCAGAGAAGTACCCACCGCCGTTGATGAGGTTTTTGAGGAGCAATGGTGGTAGCAGAAGCAGAGGGAGGTCACGTTCAAGTCCAATGTTTGTGAGGAAGAAGAACACAGCCATTGAAACCCAGGAGCCTACCTCTCCAAAAGTGACCTGCATGGGCCAGGTTCGAGTCCGGCGCTCCAAACAAGCCAAGACCCGCCCTGCCAAACCCAAGCGCCGCTGCAAATGGGTCCAAAACGCCGTGTTCTGCCGCCATTTCGGCTGGGGGTGCAAGGTTTGGTCTTTCAGGCCTGCTTGGCGCAAATGGGTACTTTTCTTTCGTGTGGGGTTCAAGAGAAAAGGCAGAGAGAAAGAGAGTTCTTCCAAGATTGAACCCAAAAATGGTAACAAGAGCGAAGATATAGAGCAAGAGAGTGAAGATGAAGAGGAGCCTAAGGTCTATGTTTCCTCAGCTGCTGCTTCACCACCCAAGAACGCTTTGTTATTGACTAGGTGCAGATCTGCACCCTACAGATCTTCCTCTCTAGCTTGTAGGTTTTGGGGATCGCCATTAGCTAGTGAAGAAACAGAGCAAAAACAGAGCAGGACAGAGCAAGAAGACAACAGAGCAACTGATAGTCTAGGAGTGAAACCAGAGTCTGTCAGTGGAGATTCTAATCAAGAATCCCCATCAGATGCTGAAAACCAAGAGAAGGTGGGCCTTATCAAAGAAATTGAAGGTTCAATTACTCCAATTGAAGAAATAAGCAGGAAACCTGAGAAAAGTGAACAACTGAAAACAGAGGAAGGTGATACTATCAGGCCTTTGATACTGACGAGGTGTAAATCAGAACCGGCGAGGACAGGGGAGATGCTTGATCCAGAGATGAGCTTCTGGAAGAAGAGAAGGTTGGGTGTCACGTGATTAATTAATTGACTACTATTTTTTAAAGTATTTGTTTATTTCATTTTTGCTTTTTCTTTGGGAATTGAACTGAATATAATCTTTGAAACTTTAGAAATATATAATTGTTGGTAGCATATATTTTTGTTGTTAGTATTTACATACGGTGCTGATTGAGAGAATCTCAATGGCTCATTGGTAATATATAAGGCTGAATTTTGCTGGTACAGTGAAAGGAAACAATGGAAATTTATTGTTTTGGTCCAGTGTGTTCATGTTCATCTATTACTCTCTGTCTTCGACAAAAAAAAAAAAAAAAATCTATTACTCTCTGTCACTGCTCACGGGGGCAGTTGCATACTTGTATTTATCGATTCCTTAGCTTTGGAATGAAGTCTTTTCCAATGTTCTCTTTTGATTACTTATCTCCCTATAGTCTTATAGAACAAATTTGAGCTATGTGGGCGGGTTTTCTTCTTTTCTTTTCTTCTCTCTTCTAAATGCCTTTTGTTTTAAGCTACTTTTGGAGTCATGGGTATTTTTTGTTGGTTTATACGCCCTTGGATACTCTGACCAGCTTTTTGTACAAGATTTGGTAGAAAGTTTTATGATTTTTTGACGAAGGCAGAAAGCTTCGTGATGTATTGCTTTGCATGACGGGTCAAGTACCTTTTTGGGCCCCGCGTTTTGCGTTTGTCTCGTTTGTATATTCGGGAATTTTTTGTCCCTTTCGTGTACCCCGTGCTTAGAATTTTGTCCATTTTCTGTACCTCTGGCAGCCCCGGCAATGACGTAGATGTCCTGGTCTATTTGACACGCTTCGGATTTTTATTGGACCATGTGGTTTAAAAAGTGGAACCCACCTTTTTCCAAAATTTTAATTCCTAAAATTGTTTTCCAATTTTTAAATTAAAATACCAGCTGGTTGGCCCGATTTTATTCTCGGTTTGCCCAATTCAATCCGAGTTAGAAAAAAAACCACCCACACCAATTTAAAATTAGGACCGAAGTATTATCCCAGAAATTATCAACAAAATTATTACTTAATCCATTATTAGAGTTGTACATATATTTAACCCACATTATTAAATCATATTATGTCTTAATTAATCTCATAATTAGTAAGCCCATATTAATTACCCATTAAGTAGTTTGATTGATCCTAGCCTTTCCTTATTAAACATCGTCGTTCAAAGCAAGCCAAGGCAGATTAGCATGCCACCCTTCACCTTTGCCTTTGGCCACCATGGCTCTCCACTGTTGGCCAATCATCACAGCCTCTCCTTTGCCTCTAGCCACAAACAACCACTATCCGGCCACAAACACCTGTTGCCGGCGACCACAACCCAACCACCAACACGCCAAGCAACCAACACAACCGACCCACCATCACAACCAGATCCACCATAAAAAGAAACACCCAATCAACCATCAAAACCAGAAATCAAAGAAGAGGAAGGAAGAGGAAGAGAAACGGCGGTTATCCAGTAAGAGACGGGGGCGACAGCGGGTTTTTGAGTTTGCCCTCGGTTTCTCCGCCGTTCGTCCTTGTCGAGAGTGCCACGCCCCTACTCCGAATCCTCCGCTAACCACTATCCACAGGGACAGAAGAAAACAAGCATGGGTACGCGGCTCAAGGTGCAACCGCGTGATGTCACAACGGCGATGGCCTCACGGGGCAGAGAGGAGGGGGGAGATAAGAGAAAAAGAGAGGAGAGGGAGAGAGAGAGAGATAGAGAGAAGGGGGGGGGGGGGGGGGGGGGGGGGGGNTTTGAAACGGAAATAAAATCAGGAGGTAAATTTATTGGGGTGGGGTTTTTTTCTCTAACTCAGACCATATTAGGCAAACAGGAAATAAAATCGGGCCAACCAATCGGTATTTCTATTAAAAATCAAAAAATAATTGTTAAAATTTTTAGACATTAAAATTCTAGAAAAAGGGTGGGTTTTACCTTTTAACCACGTGGTCCAACACAAATTCGACATGTGTCAGGTAGACCCGGGCTGATAGCCACGCCATCGTCCGAACTACCCGAGATACAGAAAAGGGACAAAATATTAAACTCGGAGTATACAAAAGAGACAAAAAAACTCCCAGTATACAAATGGGACAAACGAAAAACTCGGGGCCAAAAAGGTGCCTGGCCTACTTTTTTTCTTCTAAAGAAGATGTAGCACTTAGGTTCCATGGCATGCCAACTGCCCAGTTTTTTGGATTATTCTTCACTAACCTTATTAAAAATAAAATTAACTGAGTTCTTGTTCCCTTCAATCCTTTCAAACATTATTTCAACGAATTGGCAGTAGAACATTAAATAACGCCCTTAACATCTGCCTATTAACATAAATAAATTGTCTTGGTCAGAATGATCTGTAGTTTTTAGGGACCATAGTATTATGATCTGTGTTAATGTAAAACTCCTGGATTCTGTCACTTCTTACCATCCAAAGGGAACTTTTTTGTTAAGAACCAGCTCCAGTTAGTACTACACTGAGGATTTCTCCTCTATCAACACTTATAGTTGACTACTATACCTAGATAAAAATACCATATACATGAATGGTAAAGCATAATCATTAACATTTTATTTGGGAATATAGAAAGAAAGAGAAGGGAGGAGAATGGAAGAGAAGGGAATGGTGAAGGAAAAGCTCTCAACGCTCCGTATGAGCCTGTGCTTCCTCCCTTTGTCGTCATCAACACAAAACCCTAAACACACACCCTACCCACAAAGCGTCCCTTATCCCCAATTCTGAGAACACAATCGCAACACACAACCACTCCTTATCACCCACACACACTTTACGAACCCACATCTAACTGAACCTACATATTTTTCCAAATGGTGTTATCAGTATATTCAAACTGCAATAGATAACTTCCAAGTTGTTTGTTTATACGTGAAAAATTTCCCACCATCCTGGACACCCTCTGATATGCACCGAGTCCTCTCCAAATATGGTGATGTGGTAGATGTCTTCATTCATGTGAAAGGAACTAGAAGTGGTAAACGCTTTGGTTACATTTGTTATAAGAGAGCAGAAATATTCAACGCCTGCTCACAGAAGTTAATCGAGTTTAGGTGGAGAATGGAACCCTATGTGCAGATGTTGCACGGGAGAGACGTAATAACAAACCTTTTTCAGGTCCATCCAAGGGACTACATCCTATATAGCAGCAGAAACCCTCCCCTAGTGTACAGAAAATCTTTGCTGATGTAGTTAGCGAAGCAAGTGTTGTAACACCTGTGACACCTCCTTTTATACTCCTTACACCAGGTATAACATTCCGCCCAACGTTGGAGACGATGAACTGGATGGCTACCTGTGCCTACGGCGACCTGAAGGGTCCGATGAGTTATTTTTCGGTATAGCAGCAGTTTACGGAGTATGGTCTTGTTGATGTTAAGGTTAGTCAACTGGGGGTTGATTCGGTTCTGGTGAATTTCATTACAGCTGAATATATGCAATCTTTTTGCCAAGACTTCCTGACTTGGATCAAAAGTACCTTTTGGGTTTTAAAATCATGGGATAGAGGTCATCATAAAACTAGTAGGAACTGTTGGGTGAAAGTTAAGGGCATCCCGCCTCAGGCATGCTCCAACGATTTTTGCCGTTTGGCAGCAGTCATTGTTGGCAGACTGGTCGAAGTTGCACCAGAAACGGAGCAAAAAAGGCGTGTAGACTTTGCAAGTTTGCTAATCTAAATAACTTTGACAACTCTGATTTATAAAACCCTGGACGTGTCAATTCAAGGGCAGGTTTTTCATATATCTATGGTGGAGTCCTCCTCTACTTGTGATCACGTTGGCCTATCCCTATTCCAGATCGTCATGCTTTGGGCAACCTAAATGCAACGGAGAGTGGGGACGCTATCGATGAAGTTGTCAAACCATCGTTGGAGGGATTGCGACATGAGGTTGCAAAAGGTAAATTCACTAAATCCATTGAAGTTGATCCTAATGTGGGTTTAGCGGGCGATAATCACGACCCCTTTCGTTTAATGGGTATTATTGAGAGAATATCCCCTAGGAAAGTAAAATTAAGAGTTGCCAATGGAAAAGGTTCACCTTTCGAAATTGGTGACCTCGCTTGATCATCACAAATGCTCAATTCTGGTGCTATTCAGGGCGCCTCCTCCTCGGTCAATCCTGAACTTCCTATACCATCAGAAGTCTCTCCTCCAGCTTTAATGACCAATGGGGTTTCAGGAGGTAATCAAGGGTCTACTCTTCATTCAAAGCCTATCAGGATCTCAAACTCTGTTGCTACATTAGCATTTTATGGGGACCCAGAGAAGCTGGATAAACTAACCCCCCAACAGGCCCAACAACCTAAGAACAACATTCCCTATTCCTATAAGGGCCCGTTTGCCCCCTCCTACAAGGGCCCCTTCCCCTATGCAGGCATCTCCCAATCTCCCTCTACTGCTAGCACTGCTGCAACCCTTACTTTTGAATGAGTTAATAGGTTGCTTGACCGACGCTTAGCCATTTCTTTGGAGTTTCCTTTGATAAATAAAAGATTTACAAGGCTAACAAGATGGTAGCAAGCCGTGTTGATAGGGCCATGGCAGCCCTACAATGGAGTTCTTTGTTCCCCTCTATTTTCTTGAAGACTGCATATCATAGCTCTTCAGATCATTGGCCGCTTATTTTATCCTAGGAATGAGTAAATTGGGGCTTTAAAACTTTTCGTTTCCTCTCTTGTTGGTGACTCAAACTGAACTTTGCGAAGATTATCCAGGGGTTTTGGGAGACAGTTCAAGCGGATATCCCAAGAAAGCACTGTTTGCTTAAGAAGCTTGCTAAACTCGGTGTCCTCCTGGCCAAATGGAATAAAGCCGACTTCGGAAATGTGGAAAGGACTTTAACCAAGTTTCAATAACACGTAGAAACCTTGGAGCTGATAGAGGAGCAAAGAACTTATCACAGGTTGAAACGGAAGCCCTCGAAGAGGAAAGGGAGAATTTTGCTCTCATAGCGAAATAATGAGAGAGATTATGGCACCAGAAGTCTTGGATTAGTTGGGTTAAGCTGGGAGATAGGAACACACGAATTTTTCATATGGTTTCTTGCCATAGGGACCGAAAAAAGTTGATCTCTTCAGTCGAGCTTGAAGGTTCTTCTCTGACCCAGCCTTCGGACATTAAGGCAATAGATGTTCAGCATTTCTCCTTGTTATACAAGGCTGATGGGTTCCCTCACCCACGGTTAGGGGATATCCCCTCTACATCTCCTAATCGATTCTAATCAGAGGCCCTGGAGATTTCTTTTACCATGGATGAGCTCAAGTCTTCTATATGGGCCTACGATAGTGCAAAAGCCCTTGGCCTTGATGCCTATAATTTCTCCTTCTATAAATGGTGTTGGCCTCTTTGCGATCACCTGTTCAACCTTGTAACAGCCCGGGTAAAAATTTGGATTTTTACTGGGACTGTAAAAGTCTTTCTACAGTGATTTATCAGAAGAATTAATCTTGGGTAATTAATTCAAGGTGAATCGGGCGTCGTTTTTCGTAACCGAGGGTTTTTCCGCGCTCGTGATTTTTCCGTGGATTTTACGGACCAAAGTTGGTATTTTTCGGGTCCCGGAATTCTCAGAAAAATCACACCGGAAAATAACTAAGGGGGTATCAGTTATTTTCTGGTCCGGACCGGACTCTCTCCATAATGCAGACAAGCTGCTTTATTGAAGGAATCACAGGTTTAACAGTATTTTTACGTTGTATAAAAAGAAGAAGAAAGCAGGAGAAGAGGAAGAAAGGAGTGGGGAAAAAAAAGAAAGGAAAAGAGAAAAAAAGAGAAAGAACAAAAAAAGAGAGAAAAAAAAGGAAGAAAAAGAAAAAAAAGGAAAAAAGGAGAAAATCGGAAAAAAGGAGTAGAAGAAGAAAAAAAAAGAAGGAAAAAAAAAGAGAAAGAAAGAAAAAAATAGAAAACCAGAAAAAAAAAGAAAATAGAAAGAAAAATAAAGAAAATAGAAAAAAGAAGAAAAATGGAAAAAAAAAGAAAATCGTGAACAGTGCCGTCACCGTTTCTTCCTCGGGTTACTGTGCACGCCGACGAGATCGATGCCGCCTCTCGACGCACCGCCCACACCATCGCCTTCGTCGTGCCATGGCGACCTCGAAGCCGTCGCCCCCGAGCTCTTCCATCGCCGGAAACGCCGCGACGCACCGTTGACCCGTCGGCAGACCCGTGGATCCGCCTCCCTGCCTTGCTGCCGCCGCGCCTCGCACTGCCACCTGCAGCCGCCTGTACCAGCGACATCGCCCTCGCCTCGCGACGCCTGCACCGTTGCTGCTGCTCGCGCTCGTCGCGCCTGTCGCCGCCGCAGCTGCTCAACCCGCCAAGGTGAGCAGATCCGGGTCGTTGACCCGCGTGCTTGTCCGGGTCGCGAACCTGGATTCCAGTCGTGGGCCGTCGTTTGGGTTGGGTTGTTTGGGCTGGGCATGGGCTTACTATTCATGGCCCACTCTAGTAAAAAAATAATATATATATATATATTTATTTTCTAAAATAAAATCAGTTTTGAGAAAAAATTTATATATTTACTTTGAGAAAATTATGGTCAATTTAATTCTGGTATTTTGAGGAAAATATAAATATATATACTTTGATAAATAATTAAGTTATGTTTTGGAAAAACTAATATTATTTGGAAAAATATATATATAGCATGAAAATAATTTCTGGAAATTTAATATATATATTATTTTTCCTGGAAAATTATGGTTGTGGAAATATATATGTACTTTGAAAATTAAAGGTAATCATATTTTGTGTTGGAAAATATTATTATATATTTAGAAAAAGATAAATACTATATATATATATTTTCTGGAAATTATAAATACGTTATTATTTTTTTGGGATATTATGGTGATTATATTTTGGGAAAGGTATAAATAATTTATGAAAATATTTTTAAAAGAGTTTTAATTAAAGTATGGTACCGAAATTATATTTGGATATACGTACGGTATAATATTTTCGGTAAATGGAAATAATAAAGGATATGAACCGGGATGGGTTATTTAGCAGTTTTGGCATCATAGTATACCGATTATGTGCAATTATGTGTATATATTGTTTTGTTGTATAGGTTCGGCTATCAGGCAGTTTCCCGAGGAACCGGCTTGGGACCGGTCATTGTCTCCGGAGTTGAGTAATCGGCCAAGGTGAGGATGGATTTCCTTCAATATGTGCCTGTATTACTCGGTTATTGTGTTTGTTGATTATTTCATTGTTGGTTGTTGCATTTGCTGTGATTTGCTTTTGGGATGTTTATCCCCGTACGTCGAGTTTTGGATATTTATTTTCGTGTCTTTGGCCATAAAAAAATGGAATAAATAATAAATTGTGATAAAGATGTCGATCCTTGATTTTGGATAGGGATGTCTATCCCGGTATTTTGGTTAGGGATGTTGATCCCTGTGATTTGGTTTTGATGATGATAATATAATTGTCACGTGGTAAGTAGTGGTACGACTCGATGGTTTAAGACTGTTTCGTGGTGGCCGTGACCTGGGTTACTTGTGATAAGCATGTCTATGCTTGGGATGTCTATCCCGTGATTATTTTTGGGATGTCTTTCCCTGGGTTCGTATTTTTGGGATGTCGATCCCTGGGTTCTCTTGGATTTGGTCTGGCACCCGAAATATGTTGAGAACCAGGTCTGACCTCTAGCTTATCCGTGACGGGGCCCGGAAAGATAAAATTGGAAATTGGGTTTTTATTTGAGTCTTTTGGGTCTTGGACCGGTTTTGGGTCTTGTCTTTTGGTTCGGCTATTATGCTTTGTTTGTGACCTTGAGTAATTATTGTGTTGCATATTGATTGTCTATCCTTCGTAGGTGAGCACTTCGGACTCACCCCTCACCTGCGGGCTGTCATCCCGTAGGATGGATTATTTATGGTACAAGGTTGATGCATTCTAGACAGGCTGCGGCGTTATCCCTTGGACAGGACTTGGATCCATAGGTTGCATCAGTGTCGCATACAGTGTCCTTGTGAGTGAATAAGTCTCCCGCTGCGCATTATATTGTTATTGTTGGGCCATTGGGCCAGTTATGTTGTTATTGATGTTCTCTATTTTAGGCTGTTGAGCCTGGGTTTTTGTTGTATACACTGTATGTTGGGCTTGGTTTGGTTGGATCGTCACCGTTCCGGCACGTGTTTACTGCGTACGGTAAATACGGGTCGGGGCGTTTCATTTTGGTAGCGGAGCGGGCATTAGGTCTTGTTGGGTAGTCTTTGTGTGTTTGTTGTTCTTATTTGCATAGTTCGCTCTAGTTGTTTATTATTTTATATCATTTAGTTAGTGCATTATGGATCCAGTCAAGGGACGCCAGCTGTCGCAGAACATACACATAAGAGGTAAATGATGCCATAAATAAGCGGAAATATAAATATTATTAATATTGCTAATATTAATATTACAAACATAAATATTACATTGATATTTTTTTTAATAAAAGAAAATACATTTATCGCCTTGGAACGATGTTGACCCTGAAGCTATTGGGGTTATTGTTGACGTTGACCGTGATACTGTCGCTCCACGAGAACCACATGCCGCCAGCGTTGTTCTGGGCAGGAAGCTCGAACCGGTTTGCTTGAGGGAACCGGAGTGGGATGAGACCGTGATCGTCTTCAGGTTGCCACTGGGTCTCCGTGAGAGGAACCATGTTTGGCTTGTACTGGTTCTTCAGGTCCCTCAGTGTACGCGAGAACTCCTGGGAACGCCTAGCGACTCCTCTGCAGTTCCACACCAGAAGTCGGGCCTTTGACCAAGTTACAGGCAACCGAGTCATTCTTGGCATTCTCTGGGCCGTCATCGGGAGTTGGTAGTAGGTGCTTTGCTCCAGGAAATGACAAGTGGACTCTAGGTTGAACTCCTGAAGTCTTTCAGAGATGAAAAACATGACGGATTTGGCCGATCCGTAGTAGGAAGTCCTCAGAGTGCCATGGTCCTCTAGGAAGAACGTCTCTTCCATGGGAGTGAGGAAGAACCTCGAGGAGTAGAGTTCGTCGACGAAGACCAGATGTGGCATTCTGCCGAGCTCGTTCGGTAGTTCCTCTGGACGCTCGTTGATCATGCTGTAGGCGAGCCGATTTCTTCTGCCTACGTTGGCACCTTCAATGAAGAAGACAGATGATGGAGCAGGCATTGTGTTTTGGACGTGTTGGTGTTTTGTTTTTTTGAGTTTAGGGGATTCTTTGCCTGAGCGTTTGTTTGCTTTAAAATGTTTTGATGATTTGCTTCTCACCGCCCTGTCTTTTATACTCATATGGGGCGCGTGATTACTGTTTTCGATTTTCAAGATTTTGCTTTTTGAAAATTTTGCCGTTGCTTCATTACTTTATACGTTTTTTCGGGCTACAAATGCCAGTGTTTTTCAGCCCTTTTCCTTCTCACGATTTTCTTTCGCCCTGGCTACTTTGTCCTTTCTTTTATGGCTTTTACTATATTTTCCTGCATCTTTTATCACATGCATCCGTGACCGTTGAGGCTAAACTGATGGGACCACACCTCGAGTAGAGTGCATGTGCGACAAGTTTACACCTGTTCGGACATCATGGAGGGATACGAGACTTGACGGACGTTTTTGGCTCATGCGGAATTTGTGAACAAGTGGGTATCGTTTCTTTCGAGGGAAGCAGACGTCACCGTTAGTTGTGCGTATCACGTTTCTCGGGATCGAGGATGGTTACGATCGATCTAGAGCGCCAAGCATGAAGACATGTTTTTGTTTTAATTTCGTTATGTTATGATTTTGTTAAACGAATTTTGTTTTTAATTTCTTTATGTTGATTTTATATTCTTATTATTGATTTTTGTTCTGCTTTAGGATGTTTTTATCTTTATGTTAGCATGAGTTTTCACAATTTAACAAGAGTTTGTTTTAAAAAGGAAAGCTTATTTTATTTATTTTATAACGGTTTTACAACAGGAGAAGTACTACTCTATTGAGTTACATGCTTCTCTAAGTCTTTTACAAGCTTTTGGATATTTTTCACGTGAGGGAAGAGCTCCGCGCACGCCAGTTCTATTTGCATCACCGCCGAGCTGACCTTCTTCAGTGAGATGTTCAGCTGCGTCAGTGTCTGCTGCGGAGTGCTGCTTTCAGCAGTTGCCTTGCCCTTCCTATCCTCAGCTTCTTTGCCAGCACGCATCTTACGCCGTCTGTTGGAGACGACCATGTGTTCTTTGAGGCCGACGACGTTCGTCTTGAAGCGCTTCTTTGGCGGTTCTTCATCGGAGCTTGTCGGGAAAGCAGTGTCGCCGATGTAGCTGTTGTCCTCGGAGTCTGAGGTAGTTCGAGATCGGATTGGAGAGTCCATAGCTGTGTGTGAGTTTGCCAGTCATGAGGTTTGGTTCTTATAGAGGGCGAGATGTCGCTTAAGGGTATAAGCGGTATCTCAAGTTGAGTTTGGACACCTGGTAGAGAATACCAGAAGCTTATCGTGGTAGGACCCACGAATAAGACGACGGAATTTCGAGGACGAAATTCTTTTTAAGGTGGGTAGACTATAACAGCCTGGGTAAAAATTTGGATTTTTACCGGGACTGTAAAAGTCTTTCTACAGTGATTTACCGGATGAATTAATCTTGGGTAATTAATTCAAGGTAAATCGGGCGTCGTTTTTCGTAACCCAGGGTTTTCCCGCGCTCGTGATTTTTTCATGGATTTTACGGACCAAAGTTGGTATTTTTCGGGTCCCGGAATTCTCAGAAAAATCACACCGGAAAATAACTAAGGGGGTATCAGTTATTTTCTGGTCTGGACCGGACTCGCTCCATAATGCAGACAAGCTGCATTATTGAAAGAATCACAGGTTTAACAGTATTTTTACGTTGTATAAAAAGAAGAAGAAAGCAGGAGAAGAGGAAGAAAGGAGAGGGAAAAAAAGAGAGAGGAAAAGAGAAAAAAAAGAGAGAAAAAAAAGGAAGAAAAAGAAAAAAAGGAAAAAAAGAGAAAATCAGAAAAAAGGAGTAGAAGAAGAAAAAAAAAAGAAGGAAAAAAAGAGAAAGAAAGAAAAAGATAGAAAACCAGAAAAAAAAGAAAATAGAAAAAAAGAAAGAAAAATGAAAAAAAAAATCGTGAACAGTGGCGTCACCCTTTCTTCCTCGGGTTACTGTGCACGCCGACGAGATCGGCGCCGCCTCTCGATGCACCGCCCACACCATCGCCTTCCTCGTGCCATGGCGACCTCGAAGTCGTCGCCCCCGAGCTTTTCCATCGCCGGAAACGCCGCGACGCGCCGTTGACCCGTCAGCAGACCCGTGGATCCGCCTCCCTGCCTTGCTGCCGCCGCGCCTCGCACCGACACCTGCAGCCGCCTGTACCAGCGACATCGCCCTCGCCTTGCGACGCCTGCACCGTTGCTGCTGCTCGCGCTCGTCGCGCCTTTTGCCGCCGCAGCTGCTCAACCCGCCAGGGTGAGCAGATCCGGGTCGTTGACCAGCGTGCTTGTCCAGGTCGCGAACCTGGATTCCAGTTGTGGGCCGTCGTTTGGGTTGGGTTGTTTGGGCTAGGCATGGGCTTACTGTTCATGGCCCAGTCCAGTAAAAAAAATAATATATATATTTATTTATTTATTTTTTGAAATAAAATTAGTTTTGAGAAAAAAATTATATATTTACTTTGAGAAAATTATGGTCAATATAATTCTGGTATTTTGAGAAAAATATAAATATATATACTTTGATAAATAATTAAGTTATGTTTTGGAAAAACTAATATTATTTGGAAAAATATATATATACCATGAAAATAATTTCTGGAAATTTAATATATATATTATTTTCCCTAGAAAATTATGGTTGTGGAAATATATATGTACTTTGAAAATTAAAGGTAATTATATTTTGTGTTGGAAAATATTATTATATATATTTAGAAAAAGATAAATACTATATATATATTTTCTGGAAATTATAAATATATTATTATTTTTTTGGGGAAATTATGGTAATTATATTTTGGGAAAGGTATAAATAATTTATGAAAATATTTTTAAAAGAGTTTTAATTAAAGTATGGTACCGAAATTATATTCGGATATACGTACGGTATAATATTTTCGGTAAATGGAAATAATAAAGGATATGAACCGGGATGGGTTATTTCGCAGTTTTGGTATCATAGTATACCGATTATGTGCATTTATGTGTATATATTGTTTTGTTGTATAGGTTCGGATATCGGGCAGTTTCCCGAGGAACCGGTTTGGGACCGGTCATTGTCTCCGGAGTAGAGTAATCGGCCAAGGTGAGGATGCATTTCCTTCAATATGTGCCTGTATTACTCGGTTATTGTGTTTGTTGATTATTGCATTGTTGGTTGTTGCATTTGCTGTGATTTGCTTTTGGGATGTTTATCCCCGTACGTCGAGTTTTGGATATTTATTTTCGTGTCTTTGGCCATAAGAATAATGGAATAAATAATAAATTGTGATAAGGATGTCGATCCTTGATTTTGGATAGGGATGTCTATCCTGATATTTTGGTTAGGGATGTTGATCCCTGTGATTTGGTTTTGATGATGATAATATAATTGTCACGTGGTAAGTAGTGGTACGACTCGATGGTTTAAGACTGTTTCGTGGTGGCCGTGACCTGGGTTACTTGTGATAAGCATGTCTATGCTTGGGATGTCTATCCCGTGATTATTTTTGGGATGTCTTTCCCTGGGTTCGTATTTTTGGGATGTCGATCCCTGGGTTCTCTTGGATTTGGTCTGGCACCCGAAATATGTTGAGAACCAGGTCTGACCTCTAGCTTATCCGTGACGGGGCCCGGAAAGATAAAATTGGAAATTGGATTTTTATTTGGGTCTTTTGGGTCTTGGACCGGTTTTGGATCTTGTCTTTTGGTTTGGCTGTTATGCTTTGTTTTTGACCTTGAGTAATTATTGTTTTGCATATTGATTGTCTATCCTTTGTCGGTGAGCACTTCGGACTCACCCCTCACCTGCGGGCTTTCATCCCGTAGGATGAATTATTTGTGGTACAGGGTTGGTGCATTCCAGACAGGCTGCGGCGTTATCCCTTGGACAGGACTTGGATCCATAGGTTGCATCAGTATCGCATACAGTGTCCTTGTGAGTGAATAAGTCTTCCGCTGTGCATTATATTGTTATTGTTGGGCCATTGGGCCGGTTATGTTGTTATTGATGTTCTCTTTTTTGGGCTGTTGAGCCCTTGTTTTTGTTGTATACACTGTATGCTGAGCTTGGTTTGGTTGGATCGTCACAGTTCCGGCACGTGTTTACTGCGTACGGTAAATACGGGTCGGGGCGTTTCAAACCTAGTGAAAATATTTCTTCCACACCGCCTCTTTATCTAAGGGGTACAATTGCTCTTATATTTCCTTGATACCTAAAAAGTATGATGCCTCTGGTTTCGATGACTATCACCCGATTACTTTGATCAATGTCCTTTACAAAATTATCTCCAAACTTTTTTCCTTACGAATTACACCAATCATGGAGTCATTAATCAGCAAGTCACAATCATCGTTTATTGTGAGTCGTTCTATCCTCGATTGTGCAATTTTGGCCAATGAGACACTTCATTCTGAAAGAACAAGCAGAGGAAAGCAGTGGTTTTGACTGGACTTTCGAAAGACATACGATTTTTTCTCTTGGGACTATCTCTTTGGATTCATGAAACTTATGAGGTTTGGTGGTCGTTGGATCTCTTGGATTTTTTCTTGCCTTCAGTCATCTTCCTTGGCTATTTTAATTAATGGCTCACCTTCTGGCCAGTTTTTAATGAAAAAAGGTTTGAAGCAAGGGGATCCTCTCTCCCCTTTTCTCTTTTTACTGACAGTAGAAAGCCTGGCTTCCTTGTGTCAAGTGGCTGTGGTAAAGAGGGTGTAGAACCGGCCACGCGGGATGGTGCTCCTATTGTCCTCTTGCAGTTCGCGGATGACATCCTTCTTTTCTTTTAGGATGACATGGAATCCCTTCTCTCTTTCAAACGGGATCTTTGTTGCTTTGAGTTGCTCCCCGGGTTAAGTATTATTTTTCACGAGAGTATTCATCTTAGCAAATTGGAGGTTGAGCGTATTGCTGATGAGATGTACTGTAAAACTAATACCTTGCCTTTCAAGTATTTGGGCCTGCCTTTAGAGGTCAGTATGAGGCTGTAAAGGTCTTGCGAACCGGTGGTAGCAAAGTTCAAGTCAAGTAATTTTCCATCAGACGACAGTTCCCGTAACTCTACTCTCAATCCTGGCGAGGTCGTTGTTCGGGTTGTCTTACTTAAGGCAGTTTTATCCGCTTTTACCTCTCTATTACCTTTCCTTGTTTCGGATCCCAACTTTGGTTGCCCGAAAATTGGTGAGAATTCAGATTGCGAAGGCGAAGGGGCAGGGAGCTTTGGGTCTAGGAAACTTGTTAGCCAAGAACACTAGCTTGCTTTTAAGTGGTTGTGGCATTACCATACGTGTGAGAATTTAGTATGGCATCAAGTGGTGCATGGCAAGTGTAACTTGGGGATTTCGTCTATCTACCCTTCAATTAATACAGCTAAGGCTTCCCCTATCTGGAGACAGATTGTGAGCAATGGTACTTTTTCTCTACCACAGGGTGTAGTTGAATGCTAGTTTGGAGGTCCAAGTGAGGTCTGGTGAGATGATTGCCTTCTGGTCTGATCCGTGGTCGAGATTGGGGATTCTTAAGCATCGATACTATCGTTTGTTTTGATTTTCTAGTTATCCCAACACCCCCTGGCTCACGTAACTGGCCTGGGGTTTTCTTGACACGTTCTCGAACTCTTCTTGGCATCGCCAACTTTATTCTTAGGAGATTAAGGTGTGTCAGACCATCAAGAATGAGTTTTACCAGCTTTTCCTACAGAGTTCACATTCTGATTGTTGGTGTGGAGCTATGACCCGCTTGATTTATATAGCTCCTGTTCAGGTTACAGTGTACCCCTTTCCCTCTGCAGGCCACCCCATCTGATTCCCCTTATTTAGTTTGCTATTACCCCTCCAAAGATAGAACATTTCTTGTGGCTCCTTCTGAATAATGGTATCGTAATACGAGAGGCTTTGCTTCGCCGGGGTATCATTGACGCGGAGGCTGCTTCTTGTTCTTTTTGCTCTTCAGCTGCAGAATCGGTTAGCCATCTCTTCTTACACTCTCATGTTTTTGTCCAGTTGTGGCAACGTCTCTGTTGCTGGTGAGGTGTTCCTTGGATAGCACCTGCAACAATCTTGGATTGGCTCCCTCAGTGGCTTTCTTTGTCTAGTAGCTTCCGTACTCGTCGTGTCTGGTTGCTTCTTGGTCTGGCCATCTTATGGTCCTTGTGACTTGCTCGGAATGATCGCTTCTTTATTGATGAACAGGTGCCAATGGCTCGACTTTTGATATTGTGTTGGCCAGGGCCTTGTGGTGGTTTCAACAGTCTCAACTCTTGTTCCCCTATAGTTTGTCGGCGGTCATGGTGTGCTCTGAACCCTTTAAACATTGGCGGTAAGTCATCATCTATTATTTATATGAATAGGAGAGACATGTTTCAAGAATGATTGAAGTATTGACACATGGAATTTTTAAAAAATTATGAAAAAAACATGTGGCTTCATATAAGTTACATGTTCCATTTTTTAGGCTACAACATCTTTAACATTTTTATTCAAATTCAAAATAATCTATTTAAAATTATATCTTTAGAATTTTCTCTCTTTCCGTTCTCAAAAAAAAAAAAAATTATCTCTCTTTCTAAAAATAGTGTTATTAGGTTCTCTTTCTAATTCAAATTAACTTTTTAAAATTATTTTTTTAAAGAGAATAATAAGATTTGTTAGTTTTACTCTATTTAAATAATCTCTAATTTTTCTCCAAATCAATCTCTAAAAATAATTTATCTTTGAATTGCATGTTTTTATATAAGTGAGTATTATTGTTGCATTTTTCACAATGACTTTATTTTTTATGTTATGTTTTTTTTTGTTTAACTAGTAATTTTTTATTTGTGCATAAAAAATAATTAGTTAAACAAAAAATTTTCATCCAATATTTCTTAATTTAATTAAATTATTATTTAATTTAATCTCTTTTAATTTATTTTTTTAATAAATATTAATACATAATAAAAATTATTGACCCCGTGTGACACGCGGGGTACTATACTAGTATATATATATATATATATATATATATGAGTGTGTGTGTGTAATATGGTGATGACATGTGTCATCTTTTATGAAGAAGAGAAAATATTGTGCCACGTGGCAATTTTTACATATGGCATTTTCTCAATAAATATGATATAATTAAATACAATAATATTTTTTATTATTTAGTAAATATTTTAAATAAAAATTTTAACATTCCCTGAACTTTTTACATACATTCTACTATACAAACTCTTAGAATTCCATGTTATTAAGAATATGTCTATTGGAGTTTATTGTATTTAGACAATATAGAAACTCTTAAAATTCTTCTACATCCTATACCTATAAATATGGGCACACATATTATGGGTGACATATATTTGTAATCATATTTTGGAAGCAAATAATAAGATCTCTCCCTTTTCCTCTCCAATATTTCGTAGTCTATAATTTTTCTATCATATTTTGATTATCAAATTCATTTTCAAGATCATCATCATCAAGGTAGAATTCACATTCTCGGTTGGTCCACTATAAAAGAAAATCTTCATAGGACAAACTACGATAAAATCAAATATTATTTTCCTTCATACTTTTTCTTTAGAAAAATATATTAGAATGATATAAATATTTTTTTTATATATAAAGGCTTTTTCTTTTATTTTATTTGTATATATAAAGGCTTTTTATTTTATATCTCTCGCATTTTCCCCCCTCCATGCCCACCAAATCAGGCTAGAGATATTTTAAGGGGAATGGAGGTTAACAAAATTTCCTTCTTTGGATTTTTTCCCTCCTTTCTCCTCCCTTCCCCTCCTTTTCCATTCTTGGTCTATCAAACTGTAAAAAAACATACATCTCACTCTTGTAATCTGAAAAAAAAAAAAATATTCTTTCTACTTCCATAAAAGAGATCGGCTGAATCTTACCCTCCACTGATAAATTATGCAGTACTCTAGGTTGTATGTATTGTATTGTGCCAAAGAAAGTAGCCTGCACTTTCTTTTTCTTGGACTATTAAATGGTAGGGGGACCTTTTATCTAGTAAATAGCAAGCTCTCGGCCATAAGATGCTTCTATGAGGAGTGGCCATAAGATACTTTTGGTTTGCCTTTAGCTGAACCGAAGCATTCAGTTTAGAACTGTAAGGTAGGTTTTCTACTGCAAATAAGCTGAAACATTATATATGCTACTATTTTATTTTAGTATGATTGGTCTGTTGGTGTCACGCGGTGCGCGACAAGGGCTCAAGAATTGCGCGGAAGATTCTAGAGAAGCCCGGAATGCGCAAGAAGCGTGTGGAGTTCTCTGGAGAATGACGGAATTCTCTAGATGGTGGTAGTGCACACTAGAGAGTTCTAGAATACTCTAGGGGCATGTGTAAATGTGTATGGCTAGATATTTTGGTAGAATACTCTAGAACATGTAATGATAGCCATTGGATCGTGGAACATTCTAGAGGCACGATCCTAGCCATCCATTGAGGAGGTGGATGGGCTATATATAGGAGAGGGGTCTCCTCATTTGGGATGGAGAGTGTAGTTAGGAATTGGGGAATTCCATTGTAAAGAGCACGGGGCTCACACTTGTAAACACTCTTTGTTGTTAATATACACATTGCTTTCCTCCAATACTTTCCGAGAGTTCTCTTGCTAGCGTGGTAGCGGGGTTTAGGCTGACTTAGGCTTGAGATTGGGGTTCTTGCCTAAGTGCCACATAGGCTATTGTTGGGGATTTGTAGTCTTGTGGCAATAGGTGGCGGAGTTTGCTTTCCAAAACTCCCGGCCCGTGACAGTTGGTAGCGGAGCTAAGGTTCGATAGCGTGGGAGATCGTGGGGAAATGGCCAGTGGGGAGGCCGATGTTGGTATTGTTGTAGGAGAGCACGTTCCTAGGGAGAAAAACGTCCTACCAAGGGTGGCAAGAAGGCTTCTAGGGAGAAGACCGTGGACAGGGATCGCCTAGCTGGAGTGGTGGAACGGCTCGATCGGACGAGCCTTGGCTTGGCAGAGCTCATCGACGAAGTTGAGAAGCAAAACCGGCGCATCGAGAAGCTCGAGTCATGGGACGAAGAGGAGCTTCGTGGGGAGATGCAAGGTGCCCTCAATGTTGTCGCGGACTCGTTCAAGAGGGAGCTTGAAGAGTGCTAGTCTCGGCAAGACACCATCCTAGCCCAACTTGCTGCCATCATGGAGGACATGAAAGAACTCAAGGGGGAGTTCGCTGTGTATAAGAAGGCCATCGCACAAGGGAACGTGGTGGCAACTTGGGAGTCGAAGGTGGACGTGCCTAAGCCGAAGGCCTACGACGGGGCTCGTGATGCTAAAGAGTTGGACAACTTCCTCCTCAATTGCGAGGCTACTTTGATGGCATGAGAATCCGAGACGAGGCCAAAAAGGTGAGTACCGCGTCTCTCTACCTTAGTGATTTGGCTACTCTTTGGTGGAGACGTAGGTACATGGACATGGAGAGGGGCACCGTCCGTATCGACACTTGGGCTGATTTCAAGAGGGAGATCAAGGCCCAATTTTACCCACAAAATGTTGAGCTTGAGGCGCGGAGTAAGCTTCGTCGGCTCACACATAAAGGGAGCATTCGGGAGTACGTGAAGGAGTTCACGGAAGTCTTACTGGAGATACCCGATATGCCCGACAAGGAAGCTTTATTTACTTCCTTGGATGGCCTGCCGGGGTGGGCCAAGTTGGAGCTACAAAGGCGTGGGGTGCAAGACCTCAATTCCGCAATTGCCGCAGCTGAGTCGCTAATAGAATTTAATAAGTTCGAGTTTTCCAAGTCGAGGGGTTCGAAGGATAACTAGGGCAAAAGTAGGGGAGCGACTAGCGATACCGAGGAGGAGTCGCACCATGCGAAGGGAGACAAATGGAAGAGCCACAAGCCTAAGTGGGAGAAGCCGAAAGGTGATCGCGGAAAAGAGAAGGCAAGTGGAGAATGGAAGAAATTGGAGTGCTTCCTTTGCAGTGGTCCACACAAGGCGCATGAATGTCCGCAACGCAAAAAGCTAGCGGCACTCATTCGGGGCAACGAGGAGAAGGGAGAGTGCTCCAACAAAAATGATGCCGAAGAGGAACCAAGGATGGGTTCGCTCTAGTTGCTTGGCACGGTCAAGGCAAAGACCGAGGAGAAAGTCGAGCGTAAGGGGCGCATGTACGTGGTTGACAAGATTGGAGGGAAGGAGACCAAGGCGTTGATTGACACGGGAGCCACGCACAACTTCATCCAAAGGTCCGAGGCACAAAGGCTTGGAATTAAATTTTGGGAGGAGCATGGATGGTTGAAGGCTGTCAACTCCGAAGCCAAGCCAATTCATGGAGACGCACGCGGCGTCGACATAGCCATTGGGGAATGGCGCGGAAAGATGTCGACATGGATGAGTATCCAATTGTGCTAGGCGTGGAGTTCGTCGACACGATAAGAGCTATGCCGATGCCGAGCGCAAATAGCATGATCTTGATGGGTGGAAGCAAGTCATGCATGGTCAGGGTGTTGCGCGAAGGGAAGGCACAAAAGGCGAAGGCGATGAGCGCCATGCGACTTGTCAGGGATGAACCAAGGGGCCTATGGGAGCACAACGGGAAGGCGATAGGGGACGTCGCCAACAAAGGAGGTGCGCCATAATGGGGCAAGGCCAAGGTGCAACAAGCCGAGAGATCGCAGGGGCGACACCAACACGAGGGAGATGTGGAGGTGACCAAAGGCTTGATGGGAGCACCAAGGCAGGTGGCCAATCCAACATGCCAATGCGGGGGCGAAGGCATAGGAGGCGCACAAGGAAATGGAGGAAGCACGGGGAGCAAGCACGGGAGCGCAACGAGGGCGTCGCGTCAACAAGTCGGGGAGGATGTCACGCGGTGTGCGACAAGGGCTCAAGAATTGCGCGGAAGATTCTAGAGAAGCCCGGAATGCGCAAGAAGCGTGTGGAGTTCTCTGGAGAATGGCGGAATTCTCTAGATGGTGGTAGTGCACACTAGAGAGTTCTAGAATACTCTAGGTGCATGTGTAAATATGTATGGCTAGATATTTTGGTAGAATACTCTAGAACATGTAATGGTAGCCATTGGATCGTGGAACATTCTAGAGGCGCGATCTTAGCCATCCATTGAGGAGGTGGATGGGCTATATATAGGAGAGGGGTCTCCTCATTTGGGATGGAGAGTGTAGTTAGGAATTGGGAAATTCCATTGTAAAGAGCACGGGGCTCACACTTGTAAACACTCTTTGTTGTTAATATACACATTGCTTTCCTCTAATACTTTCCGAGAGTTCTCTTGCTAGCGTGGTAGCGGGGTTTAGGCTGACTTAGGCTTGAGATTGGGGTTCTTGCCTAAGTGCCGCACGGGCTATTGTTGGGGATTTGTAGTCTCGTGGCAATAGGTGGCGGAGTTTGCTTTCCAAAACTCCCGGCCGTGACAGTTGGACCCTCATTTCTTTTCCAACTCAAACCAACGCTTAAAAATTATGCCTACACGAGAATATTGCTTACTGCATGTTTTCTTTCGCATACCGAATTATCCAGAGATGTGGCTTGTCTAGTACCTTATGGATCTTTCACAGAGTGACAATGTTTAGTAGAACTTGATAAATAGGGAAGGGAGAAAAATTGCATTGGAGAGATAATGCTGGTGCGTCAGGGTCTTAGACTTGAGAAACCTTATAAGTAAGCAGAGAAGGGCTCTGTACATCAAGCTGTTTTATATATCATCAGCCCTGTACACCGAATTGATTGGTTGTGTTTTATGCGTTCAGCTATCTTCTTTCTTCCTTCCTTCTTTTTATTATTTTTTTTTTAAAAAGCAGAAGTTCATGGTTATCAGACAGAACCAATCATTTCACTGGGCCTATACATTGACAAGATTAAATATAATCCTTAATTTGACTCGTCTCATGTTTTCAATGATAATCATTTTGATTTAATTGAATGAAAGAACTAAACAACCACTCATGTCAATTTAATGAACATGGGATATGCTTTTGAGTGCATTTAGACACAATCGCCAATGATGAGTGAATACTAATGCTTTTTCTTTTTTGGCGCAGAAGATTAAACATTAAAGCTAGTGAAACTACGTTGGATCATAAAGTATCATCCCAGTTCAACAAAACCACATTTTGCAGCGTAAACATAAAAATGTTACTCATCACAACCACATCCTTGCAGTGGCCTTTGCTGTTTGATCAGGTGAACTTCAGGAACTATTATAATGTGGGCCACAACATACAGGCTTCCATGTCATTTGCTTTCTGATAAAAGTTTGAGGAAGGATGCTTCCAGGCCCAAATCTGGCTAGTTGGGAGCCAAAATCTTTGAAGCAAATCATATATATGCAGCAAATGTAGTGTGAGTGCAATCCAAGACCCATTCCTATCCAGCGATGCATAAACCCAACCAGGGCATAGCTGTTGATGTTGGACCCATGTAGGCACCAGGGAAGATTACAGATGGGCATGTAATCTTCATACAACCCCAGCTGGGACAATTTAGAGGCACAAGATGTGACCTTCACAACCACTTCATCTATCTTTAATTGCATATGATTCCGCACAAGTATGCATCTTCACTTATGTTGATCCGTTTTGGGGTTGAGATTGGCTTTTTTGCCATGCCCATTAATTATGGAATTCTATCAAGCAGAAAATTCTCATATACAATCACTTCAGAGGTTAAGGTATGTTAGCACAAAATATATTATAAATGTTAGATATAGTGAATCATTTTTTTTTTGTGTTACATAGTGTGAATACCCGACTAAAAATTCATTTGGTGTATTCAACATCTTCTTCTTAACCGTCATCCACATCTTAGTGAAGGGCAAAATTCAAGTAAAAATTTTCCCTAGGCAACCAATAGCGAACCAAAGATGTGGACTCGTAGGTTTGTCACGGATAGGAAGGTGTTAGGCACCCATCCATGTTGGGGCGAGATCATGTGTAATTAAAAAACAACATATGCCAATGCACAACATCACAAACAACGAAATAAAAACAGAATTAAATGACAAAACAGAAAATAAATAAAGATTGAGCTTGCATTTCCACCACTAGAAACTGCCTACGTACCCCTTGGTAATAGGTTCAAAGCTCACGTAGTTCTTAACATGCATCACATACAATCACAGCATCATAATCAGCATCATAACAACACGTTCACAGCAATCAAACAACAACAAAATCAGAACAAATTGCCTCTTGAAGCCCTCATCTCGCTCTTATGCGCTAATTACCACTTCATAATAGAATCTGGGCAGAAATTCAACAGGGAATTTGGGGTAGAAGGAGGCTGAACTGGTGTTTGGCCAGAACAAAAAAGTTGTAGAGCTATTTCTTAGCTTTCCAGAGACGCCAAGATTGCAGCAAACCGATGTCTACAGCTCCAGATATAACCTAAATACTGAGACTGCCTCCACTGGATTCCTCTCCTCGGGTTTAGCACCTCTTCTCCAACGATTTGCTTGTTAGTGTAATGCCAAAAAACCAATCATTGGATGATTATGTTACCTTTTGAGTCATGATATCTGATAAAGGTTTTATTCCAATAAATGTGTTCGTTTATTTATTTATACTTATGTAGATTGCTTGGACATATTTATAACCCAAGAATATTTTATATTCTTAAAAGTCCCCAGTTGATTATTATTATGGATGGGTTGTAATAATAAATTAAGACTAACGTATGTTGAGAGTCATATGAGATATGAGGTCTGCATACGGATACAAATTAGGAAACTTGTGGACTGGACCGACCCAACATAAGAACACTACATGTATCATTACATGTTGTCATTGGTGGTTCTTATAAGTGTTGTCCTTAGACCAGAGATCATCAAGGTTCCCAATACATGAGTCATGTGCTTTAACATTACTCTTGGTTATTCGTAGCTGGGTAGACATTAGAGTTATTATTAGGCACATGATATAATATGTAGAGGGATTTGTTTGATCAAGATGGAATTTTTCTAGCCCATGTAATAGGAAATATATCTGTTGGGCCCCTTGATAGAGTCGAACTGTAAAATGCATGCTCAAATTGATTGATATAGGATATCAGTTGTATTTGTTTTGGACAGTTAACTCGGATTCAAGAAACCATAGATTAAACATATGCGAGAATGACATATTCTAAGTCTCGTGTTTGATCTTGATATTATAAGACAAAGGGACAAAAACACAGTGATAAGGCTTGATGAATCGGTATTGATCTTGTCACTTGGGTAGCAATAATGTGTTGCTAGACATCGCTCATTGTTTATAATTATAAGTGTGATTTTATAATTATTGCCAACGTGATTAGAGCCTATAGGGTCGCACACTTAGGACTGTTAATCTGAGCCGTGAGTCCAAAAAAGTTTGGATAAGTTATTAGACCTACTTTCGGATTGTTAATAATAAGCCCACATTAAGCTTATTATTAAGCCCGAAAATTACAACCCAAATATGATTAGGGTCAATCCAATACACCCCAGGTTTTCTGTCGACACATGTATATATATATCGATATATTCTCTGTTAGACTATAAAATTTTTACACGTTAAAAATAGAAAACCCTAACTGTTCTCTCGTTCTTAGAAACTGCTAGCACTGTAAGATGAGTGATTGAGAGGGCTCAAACCAGAGATCGTGAGACGGGTCTTGGTGATCGACAGTTCGTGTGGATACCTTAGAGAAATTGGATTTTTGTCCGGTTTAAAACTAATTCCGCTCAACAGTTGAGTGAAAGATCTCGACCAAAACAGGTACTAAATCACATCTATTCAATTGATCCCGTTTCACATGGACCCTGTGATGGTTTCAGAATTGATTCCGCTGCGTGTTAACTCCATATTTGTGTACCCGGAACCTAGCATTTGTCACGGATGGGAAGGTGTTAGGCACCCATCCATGTTGGGGCGAGATCATGTGCAATTAAAGATCAACATATGCCAATGCACAATAGCACAAACAACGAAATAAAAGTAGAATTAAAAGACAAAACAGAAAATAAATAAAGATTGAGCTTGCATTTCCACCACTAGAAACTGCCTACGTACCCCTTGGTAATGGGTTCAAAGCTCACGTAGTTCTTAACATGCATCAAATACAATCCCAGCGTCATAATCAGCATCTTAACAACACATTCATAGCAATCAAACAACAACAAAATCGGAACAGATTACCTCTTGAAGCCCTCCTCTCGCTCCTATGCGCTAATTACCACTTTACAACAGAAATTGGGCAGAACGTCAACAGGGAATTTGGGGTGGAAGTAGGCCGAACTGGTTTCTGACCTGAACAACAAAGTTGTAGAGCTACTTCTTAGCTTTCTAGAGACACCAAGATCGCAGCAAACCTATGTCTACAGCTCCAGATATGGCCGAAAAACTAAGACTGCCTCCACTGGATTCCTCTTCTCTGGTTTAGCACTTCTTCTCCAACGATTTGCTTGTTAGTGTAATGCCCAAAAATCAATCATTGGATGATTATGTTACTTTTTGAGTCATGATATTTGATTAAGGTTTTATTTTGATAAATGTGTTCGTTTACTTATTTATATTTATGTAGATTGCTTGGACATATTTATAACCCAAGAATATTTTATATTCTTAAAAGTCCTCAGTCGATTATTATTATGGATGGGTTGTAATAATAAATTAAGACTAGCGTCTGTTGAAAGTCATATGAGATATGAGGTCTGCATACGGGTACAAGTTAGGGAACTTGTGGACTGGACCGATCCAACATAAGAACACCACATGTATCATTACATGTTGTCATTGGTTGTTCTTATAAGTGTTGTCCTTAGACCTGAGATCATCAAGGTTCCCAACACATGAGTTATGTGCTTTGATATTGCTCTTGCTTACTCATAGCTGGGTAGACATTAGAGTTATTGTTGGGCACACAATATAATGTGTAGAGGGATTTGTATGATCAAGATGGAATTTGTCTAGCCCATGTAATGAGAAATATATCTGTTGGGCCCCTTGATAGAGTCGAACTGTAAAATGCATGGTCGTGCTCAAATTGATTGATATAGGATATCAGTTGTATTTGTTTTGGACAGTTAACTCGGATTCAAGAAACCATAGATTAAACATATGCGAGAATGACATATTCCATGTCTCGTGTTTATTCTTGATATTATAAGAAAAAGGGACAAAAACACAGTGATAAGGCTTGATGAATCGGTATTGATCTTGTCACTTGGGTAGCAATAATGTGTTGCTAGACATCGCTCATTGTTTATAATTATAAGTGTGATTTTATAATTATTGCCAACGTGATTAGAGCCTATAGGGTCGCACACTTAGGACTGTTAATCTGAGCCGTGAGTCCAAAAAAGTTTGGATAAGTTATTAGACCTACTTTCGGATTGTTAATAATAAGCCCACATTAAGCTTATTATTAAGCCCGAAAATTACAACCCAAATATGATTAGGGTCAATCCAATACACCCAAGGTTTTCTGTCGACATATGTATATATATCGATATATTCTCTGTTAGACTATAAAATTTTTACACGTTAAAAATAGAAAACCCTAACTGTTCTCTCGTTCTTAGAAACTGCTAGCACTGTAAGACGAGTGATTGAGAGGGCTCAAACCAGAGATCGTGAGACGGTTCTTTGTGATTGACAGTTCGTGTGGATACCTTTGAGAAATTTGATTTTCGTCCGGGTTAAAACTGATTCAGCTCAACAATTGAGTGAAAAATCTCGACCAAAACAGGTACTAAATCACTTTTATTCGATTTATTCCGTTTCACATGGACCCTGTTATAGTTTCGGAATTGATTCCGATGCGTGTTAACTCCATATTTGTGTACCCAGAACCTAACATTTGTCACGGATGGAAAGCTGTTAGGCACCCATACACGTTGGGGCGAGATCATGTGCAATTAAAGATCAACATATGCCAATGCACAACAACACAAACAACGAAATAAAAACGAAATTAAAAAACAAAACAGAAAATAAATAAAGATTGAGCTTGCATTTCCACCACTAGAAACTGCCTACATACTGTAACAGCCCAGGTAAAAATTTAGATTTTTACCGGGACTATTAAAGTTGTTATACAGTGACTTACCGAATGAATTAATCTTGGGTAATTAATTCAAGGTAAATCGAGTGTCGTTTTTTGAAAACGAGGTTTTTCGCGCACTCGGGATTTTTCTGTGGATTTTTCGGACCTAAGTTGGTATTTTTTGGGCCCCGGAATCCACAGAAAAATCACACCAGAAAATAACTAAGGGGTGTATGCAGTCGTTTTCTGGTCCGGTTTGGACACGCCTGCATTATTGAGGCAATAATGCAGGCGACACCTCCTCTTTTTCTGCCTGTGTCACCCGTGATTTTCTGTCTGCCTTTGCACCCTACACCATCACTATCATTTCTTCCTTCTCTTCCTGCAACCACTGCCAGTTCCTTATTTCCTTGCTCTGCAAAACACCCAGTATCATTTCCTCTCCTCTGCAAAGCCAGCAACCTCGTTCTTTCCTTGTACCTGCAAACCACACAAACACAAAAATTCAATCAAACCAGAAAAAAAAAGAAAAAAAATAGAGATACACATACCGATCCACCACCGGCCGACGCCACCACACCCTCTACCGCCGCCCGAGTTGCTGCTGCTGCATCACCACGCCGCCGCCACCCTTCGCCAGTAGTCGCTCGCTCGCCGCTGCAAGCTTTCAGGCCGTCACCGCCGGTGGAGACAACCCGAAGCTAGCCGTCCGAGTTCGTCATTCCGCTGCTGCCGACGACCACCTACAGCCACCAACGCCTTGACGTCACGCTCGCATCTTCGGCGACGCTCCTCTCCTCGCGTCGCGTTCCTCGCCAGCCATCAGCCTCGATCTGTCCGCGCCACTGGCAACAAGAACCCGACGGCTGCCTTCTTTGGGCCGTCGCCGTTGCACTGCCGTGTCCACCAGCAACCGACGCCGCCTCTCTTCGCCTCCACCTAGCCGTCCCCTGCAGCCGTTCGCGTCGCGCCACCTTCGCCTGCAGTCGTTGCCGCTGCTCGTGCCTCCTCGCTCGCCGTTGAACCCGTGAGGTTCCGGGTTAAAAGTGAGCTGACCCGGCACCAAACGGGTCGTGGTCTGGGTTTGGCTGTGCTGGGCCTCACCCTATACTTGGGCTTTGGACATGGGCTTGAATGGGTAACTGTTCATGGCCCAGACCAGTAAGTAATAATAATTAAAAAAATATATACCTTAGATACATATATACATTTGAGTATATAAGGGAAATGTAAAAAAAAAAAGATATTTTAAAATACTATGGAAAACTAACATTTTGAAGGTGGTACTTTAATTGGAGCATATATATATATATACTTAATATTTTAGGGGGATTGTTATAAGTAATGTTTTTGGGAAGTATTTTGGAGGGATATACACATACATATATATATATATATAGTTATACTTTATAGGAAATAAATAAATATAAATAATAATAAAGGATTATACTTTTTGAAAATAAATATGATATATATTTATATATTTAATTATGTTGCTATAAAAATATTTTGATTTAATAGTTTTGGAAGTACCTTCGTAACCTTAGAATATATATATTTTTGGTACATGTTAATAACTGTGAAAACAAATACCATAACATAGTATTGAGAAATTAAGGTTAAGTATATATAATTTATATTACGGAAGTATTTTCTGATATATATATATAATATGATAATTATTTTGATGACTTTTATCATATGGATATATATAAATATACATCTACACATTGTCATTTTCTTGAAAATTATTTTATGGTAAGAATATATGTTATAGTAAATGATTATTTTCATGAGAAATATTTTGGAAAGACTATTAACAAAGTATTAAATACCGAAGTAATATTCGGATATACGTACAATATAATTTTTTCGGTAAAGGGTGATAATAAGAGATAAGTAACTGGGATGGTGTTATATTTATTTTGCAGAATAGCATCATAGCATACCTATTATGTGCATCTTATGTGGGAGTAAATAGTTTTTTTTTGTCCTTAGACATTGTCGATTTCGCATTTGTTGTCCCTCTTCGTTTAATTTCACTCATGTTGTCCCAAAACTCTTGTTTTACCGGGTCACCCTATCCATATTACCCCCCAGAGCCGGTAGATAGCTGTGGTGTTGGCACATGACTCGTGGGGCCCGCCGTCCACTCAATTTTTATTCCCTCTCCTTCAAACTGAATTACTTTTTTTTCACAAACCGTTTTTAAATATATAAATCTTTTTTTTTTATGAGAAAGAAAACTCAAAATTTTTAATGAACGATCTGGAGAGACCTCTCAGTCTCACAATTGAGAAGAGAAAACCCAAATTGAACTTCGTGTTGTTCGTACACGCCGCCATCGCAACCGCGATCTCCGTCGACGGCTCTGCTTCAGTCGTCGTCGCTGTCGCTGATAGGGGCGGTGTTGTGGTGCAGGCAGAGAGAGAGCACAGCCGCTGCAGCCATGTAGCACTCGCCGGAAGGGAGATGAGGTCGTCGTGGCCTTAGGAAGATGCAGGGGGGACAAACACCAACACAGCAACGTTGAGCACACCTGAGACGCGAACAGATTGCACGGAAATGTCTCGCAGCCCGTGCTAGCAACCATCAATCGCCGGAACAATGAGGACGATGGAAGCATATCACGCCCACAGATAGTTCCTCGGGTTGCGGGGCAGCCATGGACGTTGATTTGTCGCTCGTGAGCAGCAGCAACAAGACACCACCATCACTGCAGTCTCCTCCTCACTTTTCTTTCCCGGCAAGCCACCGCTCGAGTCTCCTTTGTTCCCTCGGCCTCCGTCATTGATTTTGTATTTGTAAATGCGTTAATCAAGTTCTATGTTGTTGGATTGATGGTGGTTTGGGGTTTATGAATGTTTGGTTGTCAATTGATGGCGACCCGTGGGTAGATTTGCTGGTAGTTCGCGGCGGCCCGATGCAGTGGTGCGGTTATTGAGGACGACACCGCATGGATTCATGCTACAGCACGGTGTTATCTCAAACTCCGATGAGGCAAATGAGCTCTAACGAGTTGTTAAATGGGTAAGGATCCGTGTTTTTCCATCCTAAACTATTGTGTTTGTTTGAGACCATTATTTATGCTTGCGAGTGCCGGATCTTGAGATTTTGATTTTGGCTGAACATTATACTGTCATGTGGTTTGGGTTTAGAGAGATTTGGGTTTGTAGAGGCAAGATTCAGCCCCAGGTTTGGTCGATGAAGTGTTGCGTGCAGGGGAGAGAGGTGCGGGAAACATGGAGGATGACGACGGCGTCGTCCTGGCGGTGATAGTTGTTGACAGCCCAACGGACGGCTCGTGCACAGTTTGATTATCACGAAGCCTATATTGATTTTTTTCAACAATTTACTTATTTTAGAAAAATATTTTTAAAAATAAAATTTGTTTAAAAGAAAGAAAAAATAATAAACAATTGGATAGACTATGGCCCCCACGTGACACGTGCCAGCACTACGGGACTCCACCGGCTGTAAAGAGTAAAATGGACAGGGTGACCCGGTAAAACAAGAGTTCAGGGACAACATGAGTGAAATTAAACGAAGAGGGACAACAAATGCGAAATCGAAAAAGCCTAAGGACAGAAAAAAAAAAAAACTATTTACTCGTGCATTTATTATCTGTTATATAGGAGTCGATATCAAGCAGTTCTTGTGGAACCGGCTTTGGACCGATTGATGTTTCCAGAGTTGAGTAATCGGCTAAGGTGAGGATAAGTAAATATTTATATACTGCCCGTGATATCAAGTTGCTGTTTGTTCACTATGTGTGATGTTTGCTGGTATGATACTACACTTGTGGTTGTGAATGGTTGTTGTGATAAGTATTGATTGTTGTTGATGTTGATGATGTTAGTGATGATAGTTGTTGTTGTTGTCTGTGAGATTGACATGATTTGAGTACCGGAACATTATTATGTGGAATCTGATGGTTGAGTGGTATTGATTATTATCCGGACGAGCGGAGAGGCTGCGAACCTGCTCGGGATAATGAGTTGATGATTGGTTAACAGTATTGTGGTATCAAGACTAAAATAGTAATATTAATAAAATGAAAACACTTAGACATCTAGTAAGTCATAGTTAAATATTGGAACAGCCAGATAGTAGTCTTTTATTTTATGGTGCTGGGGGAGAGTGTGCTTGGGGTCTGCTCCCTGTCTGTGCCAGTTATACGTAGAGGTACCAGGGCGGGATCCACGGGCTAGCTAGCTTGACTACCAGGCGACAGCCACCATTTAACTTCTGATAGGGGCCCTGATAATAAAACTGGAATAGCGTGTCTAGAATCACAAGTGTGTTATTTAAGGTTCGTGAGAACCTTAGTTAATTGTTGGTGATGTGACTTGGAAATAAACGGTTGCTTGTATATGTATATTTGCTTATGGGTTTTACCCGGTGAGCACTTTGGACTCACCCCTCACCTGCGTGTTGAAGGCTCTCGTCCCCTTGTGGTAGCAGAGCCAAGTTGGCTTTATGGGGAGAGTACCCATATGTAGGCATATAGGCTGGAAACCACGAGTGCAGTGCTACTGGCACAAAGACAGAGGATTCCCCTGGAATGGTCTCTGTGATCTCGTCGAAGACAAAACCATGTACCTATACAAAGAAGATCGTTAATTAGGTTCATCTCCTGATGCTTTGAGCTAGTAGAAAATCAAAATTCTCAACCATGGCCACTACTCCACCACCAAACACTATAACCTCTTCTATTACTATACCAGACTCTGCGCGAACTTCCCTTACAAATAAAATAGACCATTTAGTAGAAATTACCCATATTCCAGAAGAAGCTAGAGTTGAGGATTCACTCCTCCCTCTGGTTAATCCATATACTATATTCAAGAAAGGGTCACTTTCTCGTTCCATTAGAACTTTGATTTCTACCAGGCAACCGACAATCAAAGAATATGTTCAGTCATCAAGACTTTCTGAGTGTACGTTGAGTTCTTCAACTGTTGAACAATATGTTACTCTTGAGATCCCTCAGGAGTTCATATCCCAGTGGAAAGCAAAATATTATTCTCATCTTCACCTTGGTGCCATACGCCTAGTTCTTTCATATCATGGAAGGAAAGGCCTACCAGTCACTGCTAGATTGTCATTGCTTGATTCCAGATATGTCAAGTATGAGGATGTTGTCATTGGCACTATTTTGACAACGCTGAATGCAGGAAGTTTGGTTCTTACCTTCTTCCCCAATTTCAATATTTCCCTTGATGATCCACATCTGAGTACAACCTTGAAGATTCAAGTCCAGATCATTGGAGCTGAACAAGTGGCAAATTCCATTACTGCAACTTTACACCATCAGATGGTGTATAGACTCCAAGACCATACTGTCAACCTACCTTCTCAAGGGATTTCCTCTGATCCAGTCTTTATTTATGCTGACATGGGTTCTACACCTACAATTGTTCAGCCACCCAGACAAATCTCCAAAGATCAATTGGCCAAGCTAATCCCTTTGGATTGGGTAACCAATTATGAAAATCTTCGCCAGCATATTCAACCGGTCCAGACTACGGACTCCACCTTCATACGACAATCAGATGGAACTGTCAGGACTATTTTCTCCACGCCTGGAACCTCCTCTTCTACTGAGGTTTTCCATTGCAGTATGATCAGACCAAGCTCTGAAAAGTCGGAAAAAAAAAGTTCCAGTTTCCTATTTTCAGCCTGATGGATCTGCTGTCTATGTTTCCCATATCAATGGTCATTTTATATGGGACGCTGATTCTACTCAATGTGAAGAAAATTGTGATTGCGAAGACCATTTTATGACTCTGATGAGGATTATATTCTTCCATCCAGAAGAAAGTCCAGGACTAATCACTCTCGATGTAAGCCACATCCAAAGACTCCTCGGCCTCCTCCAGGAGCGTCTCGACCTTGGATACTTCCTAAGGCCATTGCAGAAGCACCTCCTCTTGATTTCTATTCAAGAGTATTGGAAATTCTTGAAGAAGAAGGACTTTTACCTCCTTCTTGTTCCTCTGAAGTTAATATCCCAGCCATGACACCATCTCCACAACCAGTTCCATGCATGATGTTTAAGTCAGCTGATTTCCATCCTTTGGAGTCTCGGGTTGATACATCCACCAAAAGGTCATATACACCTTTTGTTACGCCTCAACAAGTAAGACCAGATGGTCAGCACTCTCCACTCACCCAAGCTGAAGAAGTCTTGAATTGGCAAACGCAAAACATGACGGCTCAGAATCACCTTCTCCAAAATCTTGATTCAAAAATGAACCAGGTCCTGTCACAACAAGAACTAACAACTCAGAAATGTGATTCCCTTGTAGGCCAAATGAAAAAGATGGAGCACGATCTTACTCAGAAACTCAACATAGTTCAACAAGAATTATGTAACACAATCAAGGAGAAACAAAGTCTTTATAACCCTTTAGTCAAACAAAAGGAATCAGAGGTCCTTCGTCTTGAACAAGAGCTTCTTGATGCCAGGAAAGTTTTAGCAAGTACAAAACCCCCAACTCCTCAGCCAATGTTACCAGTTTATACTAAACCTTTTTCCACCAAAACAAATTCAGAAGAAAATCCTTTCAAATCATTGTCCCAAATGTTTCCACAGGAAACAAGACTTCCCCGTCGACAATATCGGCGTAGCCCTAGTCCTCCACCAGATCGACCCCCTCATCGAGCCGGGAAAGAACCAGCAAGAGATCATTCTCCATCTCTAATGATTAAACGACCTTTTTATACCCCATCTATTTCTGATGATACATCACAGGATAGTTCTTCAGAAACATTTTCAGAAACTTCAGATTTTGAATCAGCTTATGCTGATATCTCCAACATTCTGATGCACCAACCCAGACCCACATACACTACGAAGTTTCCCCCTAAAACTGAAGGAATGGATAGCACAACTACTCCACAAGCTACATCATCACAACCCAAAAACCAACCAAATCAACCACCTCCATTTATTCCTCCCACCAAAAAGCCTGATGGTTTTTCCACAGGAAATGGACCATGGTTTTCCCTTGATGATGTTCCCCAACATCGATGGAGATAAAATTGCAAGAATTTCAAGCCTGGTTGGACAAAGAAGAATTACAAGAAAATCCACCATACTAGATCCATAAGGAATTCATTGCTTGTTCCACAGGAACCCTCAAAGAATGGTTTCAAAAAACCACCCTAGCAATTCTCCAGCAATTGTGTCAGGTTCAAACAAGTTCTGAATTTCTGAATATATTGCATGATGAATTCATTGGTTCTCCTCCGGATGAAAATAGACACAGATTGACTGAATTTCATCAAATAAAATGTTGTTCTTTACAACTTTCTGACCTCCAACGACATCACTCTGCTATGAGTAAGCTCTATTACACATTGGGAGCTACAGATGCTCATAGGGAAGTCTATTTGGCTTCCTTCCCAGAAAGTTTGCAGGGCAATGTTCTTAGTGCAATGGAATCCAGCAATCGGAGTATGTCTAATACATCCCTTGGAAAATTATACCAAATGGTTCTCGCAGCTCGACAGACACTTTGTGATACTCAAAAAATGTTCAGAGACCTTTCTAAACGTTCTCAGGATCTCAAAAGTGTGTGCAACAACTCTTATCTGGAGATCAAATGCAAAGATAAGAATTGTTCTTATTCTCGGAAGTCCAACCATATTGATCACTATCAGAAGCCTTCTCCAAAAAGGTCCAAAAAGAAGTTTAGATCCCGTTTTTCCAAATTCAAATACTTCAAGAAGAAACGGAGACGCGGCAACAAAGGAGACAGATGCTTTATCTGTAAGAAAAAGGGTCATTTTGCAAAAAATTGCCCAAATCAACCAGCTAAATCAGCAAAATTGGTTCAGCAAATCCAACAAAGCACTCATGTCGACCTCGACAATACAGATGTTGAATCATTATTTTCAGAAACTGAAGAGCCTGAAGAAGACACTGTCTTTGTTCTTGAACAAGAATCTGATACATCTCCCTCAACAACCTCTGAAGATGAAGAATTTGATGATCGATATTTACCAGTTTTTCAAGCTTAAAAAGAAGCCAAAAAGTCCATTTTGTCCAAAACAAAGTCTCCATCCGTCAAGATACAGATTCTTCCATCCAAGTATGATAAACCAATCCGTCTTATTGGTTTTGTTGATACTGGCGCTCACAAAAGTTTCTCAACCCAAAAATCCTACCTCCAGAGGCATGGGAGCCACAGAAGGAGTATTTTCAGGCTGCAAATGGAGAGTTATTCCAAACCACGATGATCACTAAACGTCGTATTGGAATACAATTCTTCCCTGGATGTGTTATCTGGACCAAAGTTCTTGGCACAAGTCTTCCAGAACGAGACCTGCTTATAGGTTTTGATATCATTCAACAAGCGGAAAAACTTCAAATCCTCTCGCAAGGATTAAAATTCAAAAGGTTCTTTGCTCCTTACACCAATGTTAAGTCCAGTATGAGGAGATCAAGACCAAGTTATTACAATCCTGTGCTGACAGTCATGCTCAGTTCACACATTCGTCTCTCCTCTGGAAGAATGAAGCATTTTTCTTTACGTTGCCTTTCAAGCTCAATGAAGATATCAATCCTACTAAGGCATCCCATCTAGGCATGACACCCTCAGATTTACTTCTAGCCAGAGAAGAATGTTCACAGCTATTGCAACAGGATCTCATTGAACCCACCAAATCAGAATGGGCATGCCAGGCATTCTATGTGGAAAAAAGAACTAAGAAAATTCGAGGAAAAAAGAGGTTAGTAATTGATTACAAGCCTCTTAATCATTTTTTAAGAGATGATAAATTTCCTCTTCCAAAAATCAATTCCATGTTCTTCACCTCAAGGATGCACGCATCTTTTCGAAGTTTGACTTAAAAGTCGGATTTTGGCAACTTGGGATTGACCCCAAGGATCGTCATAAAACTGCTTTCTGTATACCAGATGCTCAGTATCAACGGAAGGTTATGCCTTTTGGGTTAAAAGTAGCCCCTTCCCTATTTCAGAAGGCAATGGTCCGTATTTTCCAACCTATTCTCCACCATACATTAATTTACATTGATGACATCCTCCTTTTCTCATCTACGGAGACAGAACACCTACAACTTTTGCAACAGTTTTCTGACATAGTCCATTCCTATGGAATTATGTTATCAGAGAAGAAAAGCCACATCGGTGTTACAGAAGTTGATTTTTTTGGAATGCATTTTAAGAATGGTTCTTATCAGCTTGGACCCCACATTGTCCATGAATTATTGAATTTTCCAGATGAGAATCTCACGCCAAAGCAAATCCAACAATTCTTGGGAATAGTCAATTACATCCGTGACTTCATCCCAAAGGTTTCGCACCATACCAGCCACTTGTCCAAATTATTGAAGAAGAAAGCCCCACCTTGGGGACCAGATCAGACTGCAGCTGTCAAAGTCCTAAAACAGATCACTCAGAATCCACCTCCACTCAGAATTCCCACCAATGGCACAAGAATCCTCCAGACAGACGGAAGTGATGAGTACTGGGGAGCAGTACTAATTGAACAGATGACAGATAAGAAGAGGCATTATTGTGGCCACGCCAGTGGAAAATTTTCAGATACAGAGCTCCATTATCACACCACACATAAAGAACTTTTGGCTGTCAAATATGGAATCAAAAAGTTTGAATTCCATCTTGTCAACCATCATTTTATCGTGAAAATGGACAACTCATCTTTTCCAAAGCTGTTAGATTTCCAGAACAAAAGAGTTCCAGACAAGCAACTTCTGCGTTGGAAACAGTGGTTTGATAAGTATGATTTTGAAGTCAAGCATATAAAAGGCGAAACCAATCTCATTCCTGACATGTTATCCCGTCCATCCAAGACAGTCCATCTGGTTTCTAAATTCAATCTCATTCCTGTTATCTTCATGGCTTCCTCCTCCTCTGAACCATATTGGCAACTTCCAGCTCAACCGGCAGCATGGACCGACATGGCAACCAATAATCCTAATTTCCCTGAAACCCTTCATCCCAAATCAGACCTTTAGTCAATTCGAGAATTTGCACGAAATTCCCTTTTCCATTACCTCACTATCTTCCTTCAAGAACAAGGTGTTAGTCTTTCCCAAACCATTCAGTCTCAATATTTTCCTGACCACCCTCTCAGAAGGATTAGACTTATCCATTACTATGATTTCTCTGAAGATGAACTCTGGTACAACTGGTGCCTGTTCACTCTTTATTATGGCATATTCAGGATCAAGGCTCTCGATATGTTTGAATTCCTCATGGATGCAGAAAATAATTCCTCTAATCAGTGGACTTTTCTCCAGTGGATGGCCCCACTAAGTCAGTGGCGCACTTGGATTAAAACAGCTCTTGATATGCATCCACCTCAGCAGCGACCACTACTTTACAAGACATTTTCGGCACACCGACCCTATCGTAGAGCACCTCCACGTCCTCATCCTATTGTAAGACCATGGGAATCTTATCTTGCATCGCCACCTCCAAGGTCCCTTGTAGAATATCATCGAGTACCACCATCTCACCCATGTACATCCCCATCAAAAAGTTTCCTTCGAAGAGCATGGAACAGTTTATGTCTCCTTAATGGTTTCAATTATGAAGCTGCTAGTCAAGTTTCTTCCACTGCAATGGTACCACTGTCTCCCACTCCACCTCCGGTCCCACAGACATTATTTCAAGATTCGCAGAATCCGTATTCTCAAGCAACATGTCAAATGGATGCCACCTGGGATTCTGATGAGACTGAAGCAAATTATTGGCGTGACCGAGATGCCCGTGATGCCCAAGCTGCACGCGCCTCAGCAAATGATAGCGATGATTCAATGGTGGACCTAGAAGATGCCAATCTCAGTCCAAGTCACGAGTCCATTAATAAATAATGGCACTCTATGGCACTCTCTTGTCACTATCCAAGTCTGTATAATAAATAAAGTGGGAATCTGTTTTCCCCCACTACTTTGCTTTATGTCGTGGTCGTGTTACCACACAGTCTTTGTCTTATTACTTTAATAATTAAGTCATTGATGTAAGCAGTGATGTAAGTTGGAAGAGACCCCCAACTATAAATACAAGGGTTTTCAAGTTGTAAAAATCAGAGGAGATGTTCTGATTCAATCTTCAGACTTGTTTAATAAATATGCTTTCTAAAACACTCTCTCTTGATTTTTGAACACTCATAGCTTAGGGTTATGAACCTGATTAATAATCCTCTTTAATCCTGCAAGAACGATCCTTTGGACTAACTGGATTACAAAAGGGGCTTGAGATTTGATTGCCATCTTGAGTATGGATCCTTCTATCTCGCCTTGAGTAATCAGTTAGGCTGAAGGCTCTCGTCCCCTTGTGTGGTTCAGGTATGATGCATTCTAGACAGGCTGCGGCGTTATCCCTCGGACAGGTCTCGGATCCATTAGTTTGCTTCAGGTTTTGCATATGATGATATTGAGTTTAAATGCTTCCGCTGTGCTATATTTTGGGTTCCAGGGTTTGGGGGACATGTTTTGATGTTGGGCCGATGGGCCAGATTTTTATGTTTATGACGTGACATTGGGCCGTTGGGCCGGTTTCTTTGATTTATTCATTGATGTTATCTTTGGGTCATTGGGCTGTGTTTTGTGTTATATTTACAGTTGTACAGTTTCGGCACGTGTTTACTAAGACTGGTAAATACGGATCGGGGCGTTTCACATACCCTTTGGTAATGGGTTCAAAGCTCATGTAGTTCTTAACATGCATCACATACAATCACAGCATCATAATCAGCACCATAACAACACGTTCACAATAATTAAACAACAATAAAATCAGAACGGATTACCTCTTGAAGCCCTCCTCTCGCTCTTTTTTGATGTTTTATATTTTGATGTTTTAAATTTTTAAATTTTTTTACTTTTTTTAATCTGTCTTATATTTTTTGTTCTAGGGCTCATTGATGCATGTTTAAATTTACAAAATTAATTATTATTTATCTTATCATTAAATATTTTTTAATTTTTTTCCGATTTATATTCTATTTTTTATTTTAAATTCTTTTCTACATAATAATAGATTTTCTATTTAGTTTTATGATATATTTTTAAAAATGACTCTTTTATGTTTTTTATTTTTTTTATTAATTAATTCTTATTTTCCTTTATTCTATGTTTAAACTTTTTTTTGTTTTACGGGTAAATTATGTAGGCACAAGCATGGATTAACAAATGATGCATGTTTAAATTTATAAAATTAATTATTATTTGTATTATTATTGAATATTTTATTTTATTTATTTTTCTAATTTATATTCTATTTTCATTTTTGTCTTCTTTCTTTCATATAAATATTTATTTTATTCCTTTTTTCTTTATTTTTATGTTATTGACTCCCTTACTTTTTTTTGATTGTTATTAATTAATTTTTTTATTTTTTATTTTTTTAGTATATATTTTTTTCTAGGGCTCAATGATGTATGTTTAAATATAAAAATTTTATTTAAATGATTATTAAATAATTTATATCATTTATTTTTCTGATTTTATATTCTACTTTATATTTTATTTTTTTCTTCATAGTAATATTTTTTTATTTATTTTCTGGATTTATATTTTTTAAAAATTAGTATCTTAATTTTTTTTTTTATTATTCATTAATTCTTTCGATTTTTACTTCTGTTGTTTAATATTTTGTTGTTTTAGGGCTCATTGATGTATGTTTAACTTTGCAAAATTAATTATTATTTGTATTATTATTAAATAGGTTTTCATGAAATTTATTTTTCTGATCTATATTATATTTTTCTATTTTTTTAATAATAATTGTTTTTATTTATTTTAAGGATTTATGTTTTAAAAATTACTCTCTTATTTTTTTTATTTTTTGGTTATTATTAATTATTTTTTTTAACGTTTCTTCTGTTTTTTAATATTTTTTTAGGGGTCAATAATGCATTTTTAAGTTTACAAAATTAGTTATTATTTATATTAGTATTAATTATTTTTTTATTTATTTTTCTAATTTATATTCTAATTTATATTTTAATAATTTTTTATTTATTTTTCTGATCTATTTGGAAAAAAATGAAGAAAATGGATTAAAAAAGTATAATTTGGAAAAAAATTATGTGCATTTTTTTGTATTATATAAAAAATACCTAGAAATAATATTTCAAATGTTCAATTTTTAAGAAAAATTAGTTAATAAACAAGTCTGTGGAGCCCACAGGAAGTTAGCTAGTTATATGTAAAACCCGTAATATTTACCAAAATATATCAATAAAAATTATTTTAATTACATATAAATTAACCTACATAGCTATATGTGAATATTAAAAAGAAATCTTTCCTAAGTATTCCTTAGATCTACCTGTAAGATAGCGTAAAGGAAAATATCGATATTTAAAAATAACTTTTAATCAAATTGAGAAAGATACGGCTAGATTACTTGATGTGTATTCATCCTAACCTGGAGAAAACTGGAAGGGTTTGAACTGGAGGTAAGCAACCCCTATTTTTTAATGAATTGTAGGGGATTACTATGATACCCACGCTATTTGTTTTTGGTACCAAACCCTTGCTAAGTTGGCCCAATCATATTCAAACACTTAGATTTATAGGGGTTTTTAAAAAATATATTTTCAAGTTAGTTCAATTAAATTAATAAATTATAAAAAGTGTCCTATTTTGTTTCTTTCTTTGCAATATTATACCAGATTAAAAAATCTAAACCATTTGTTTCTTTCTTTGCAATACCATACCAGATTAAAAAATCTAAACCATTCACAATTCTTAATACAAAATTAGACCGGAACTAGTGTCTTGATTTCTAAAACCTAAACCTATCCAATCTCTAATCTCTTTGGTTGCTTCAATCGAAATTGTTTTCCTAATCCATTCATAATCTCTTTGGTTGCTTCACTCTCATAATCTCAATCATCCTTGGGTTGGATTCTTCCGTCTACAATAAACGTCCCCATTATTGTATTCTTTTCTATCTTTATATTTTTATTTAATTATATCCTTTTGGTTTTTATATGCTTGGTAATAGTACTTTTGCTTTATTGGTGCTACGGAAATTGATACTATATTATGATGTTTGTGACAGTATTTTACTTACTTATATGCGGAAGATGGTGTATGATGCCAAAAATATAATTTTGCAGACATTCTAGAGGATACAGTTCGTTATAAATCAGAGAATAACCTGAAGCATGACGAATCAATAGAAATTTTAGCCTCCTATTGGATAGTGCTAATTAAATAAAAAAAATTATTATGTTAGAAAAATTATACTATTCAATTTATTATATTGTATGGGTACTTGTTAGTCAAACCCTTCATATATTAATTATGCAACAAACTCAAATACCTTCTAAGAGAAAGGCAAAACATAGTAAAGAAGTCTGCAACCAAGTTACCCATCCCTATAGACAAATTGAAAAGTGCAAGTATTAAAAGATGGCACCATTGCACGGATACAATCCATTACTGGCAGAGTTCTGAGCCGGCTTGACACAACAATAGCAAGCACTTCTACAATCTCTTAATCATCAAACTCAATAACAACACCTGAAACTCCCATCTTTGCCGTTAGTACGAGGCCATTATTGGCAGCCCACAATTCTGCAACAAGGACACTGCACAAGGCCAAACGAAACCCCCGAATCCAGGTACCAGACAGACGCATCTGGTGCAACACCCCCTGCCCCACAACTTGTTCCACAAGAGCTAACTGCAACATCTATTCACCACACTTGGGTGTGGAGCCCGCCCCGCATCTCCATATTTTTCTTAAATAATTAATTTGTTTCCCTTCAAGGTTAAACAAAGATTAGTTGACATGGCAGGCTAATTCATATATGGTTCACAATTTTTTTTTATATTAATACATACAATTAGTCTTCCACATCAGATAATCTCCTTTCTGATAGGAGGACTGAATTAATCATTTCGGAATAGAACAACATAATTAATCATAATTAGTATAAATAGATCACTTATCATTACAGTAATATTTTGCCAAAAAAATCATAAAAATATATAAAAGGACCATTCTTATTATTATAGTATGATAGGGACATCAAACATATATTTGATCAAAATCCTAGTACTTATAGTTCTAGAACTTTTGTTTTTCTTTCTTTTTTTAGTGGTAAAACCAGGGGGATATAGGGAGAGCAAGGCGGCCAGGCCCGCCCGAAGATCCAAATATATATTATTATGGTAATAAGTGGTCTAGTGGTAGTGAAGGCGCTGTCCAAGCTTGAGTACATGGGTTCGAGTCCGTTGTCCGATTTTCCGATGGAAAAAGTTAGATTTTCTAAATATTCAAGTGAATTATATATCTTATATAAACCTACTAAAATCATTTTAACGTTTTTTACCCGTAGCTTCAGCTACGAGTAAGGGAAGGCAAAGTCCAGGTGGTACCTCTAAGGTAACAAATACATCATCAATAAAAAGGCTGTATTTAGCTTATGCCAAAAAGAAAAAAGAAGAAAGGCTGCATTTAGCCAACTTATCAGCCACAAAATTGCACTCGCAGTAACAATGCTGTAGGGAGACCGTCCAGTTCCTTCCCGCGAAGTCATGAATGCAATCCACAATTGCGTGTCGGGATCCTGGCGAATTGCAATCATTTTAACGTTTAGAACTAGTTGAGTGTCTCCATCTTTTAATGCTTCATTACTGGTAATTTAACTAAGACTTCTCTTCTAAAAGAACAAAAGCTAAGATTTCTCGAGTAGTTCCTTTTTTTGAAAAAAATCAGTATATATTATTGTTCAACAGGGCTGGTTTTATTCCCCGTCTGAAAAGGCTTGTTCCTCATCTCAATTATCTGACGAAAAACAAATTATTTTGGGGCGTAGACTAAAACTTAGAGTATGGCCACTTTGAATAGGTTCATAATTTAATTCGTTTGTCAGCTCTGGTCACAATATATCTAGTTCATAAATTACAGCAATCCCACAATCATCGCACACACAGACAGGTTCGCGGAGAAATTTATTATTCCCTACTTCATTCAACCATATTGATGAGATCGATACTCATCATACCTTCTAAATCATATTTTGTTAATTTAGAACATGGGTGAAAATATTGATGAGATTCAATCATTCAACCAAGAAACAACGAATTTCCAATATACTGCTAGATACTCATCCTAAAATAACTGTTTTTTAGAACAAACAATAGATCAATTGGTTGGAGTTGTTCCAGCTTAACCAAAGAATTTCGAGTTCGAGTCTTGGGAACGCAACACTCTAGGGGCTAGAGGCGCCAACATTTGTGGTTCCAATCATGCCTTGAAGTGCTAAAGCAAAAAGATACTCATCCTAATAACCATTTTTTAGGATAAACAAACAACGTATTAATTGTATAAGTGACGTGTGAACACTCGAACCATCGAACAATAGCATTACATTCCACCATATGGGGTGGTGGCACTGCACTTAACGCTTTAGTTACTTATCTCTAGAATTTGATTCAATTATGTGGTTGAATATATCTTTCCACATAATGGTGATGGTGGCGGTGGAGCTTACAGTGATCTTTGATCTTCACTCGATGACGCATGGAGTCAGATAGAGAGTCTGTTATATCCTGATGGGCAACAAGAATGGTCTAATGCCAAAATATAAATGGGAGTGCTTAAGGAGTGGAGAAAAAAACGATCATGACACCATTTATCCCTTCTTGTCAAAAAAAAAAAAAGCACTACATTCAATTGCCATGTTTTTTTTCTAAGGGAAAACGCCATAGCGTAAGTTTATTCAGACTGAATATAACTTACATCAGTAACCACTTGTTCCATCACGCATTGTGGAACTGAGCAAACCAAAAAGATCTGTCGCAGGCGTACACGAAAAATGACAAAGTTTATGTGCAGCCTGATTACAGTTTCGTGGAACATACTGAAGTGAAAAAGAACCAAAAGTTTTTGCAAGAGAAAAAATGTCGCTAGTAATGCGACTGAGAGGAGAATTTAGACAATGACCCTGAAAACAATGATGAAGTGTTTGAATGACTATCTGCGAATCTATCTCTAGGACTGCGAAACCAACCTGCATCTGCTTGGCCAGACAGAGACCGAACCTCGCTGCATAAGCTTCTCCAATCTCTGGACTGAGGCAAATAGGAAGATGCTTGACAACCACAGCTACTGCACGACCAGTCCAGTCTCGCACTACGACCCCGAACACCACACCATCCGGATTAAGAACCGCAACATCAGTATTTAACTTTTAGAGTATTACATTTAGGTGGTTGCCAGTGAAGAATCCGACGTGCCGGTGGGTCATCTCTGTCCTTGGTATTAGTGGCAGTATATTCCGCCAGAAAGAAGTTGCAGCAGATGCAACATGATCTTGACTGCCTTGCTGCCCTTGGAAAACAAGCTTATTCCTACTGCGCCACAGTAACCAACTTTGAGACTCGATCCTAGGTTCAATTTGTTATTATGCATGCAGCTATCCACCAAGCTACCTAATAATTAATAAAAATTATTACCATATGTAATAAAAAACGGATTGTACAGCGGGCCTAGCCCCCCTTGCCCGCCCCTATATCCGCCCCTGTCTTCAAGTACCTTCACCCCAAAATCATTACAAATGCTTTGAAACCAGGATGAGGCATTGTCCACATTAATATCACAAACAGCTTCAGGAATGGGGCTCTTTCTCTATACAATCCGGGACCATGGACAGTCCCGCAGCATGTGGAGAATGGTTTCCGGGGCGTTATTACATCTGGGACATAAAACATCCACCGCACTCAACCTTGCAGCAATGTTAGCTCTTACAGGGATAATATTGGCGCAAATGCGCCATAAAAAAGATCAAAGCTTGGGGGGCACATTAAATTTCCATAAGCATTTCAACCATACCGGAGTGCAACCTGGCACCCAAGAATTATCAACAGCTGACTGGGGATGGAGCATTGAAAGGCTGAGCACGTAACTGGTTTTCACAGTATAGATACCCGAAGGATGATGGTGCCAATAAGGATTGTCATTAGGCAATTGAGCACTAAGAGGAATACCTTTAACAAGACGAGCTGTAACGCCCCGGATTTTCATAATTTGATTTTTCGGAATTTTTGAAATTTTTATTCCAATTTTACCCTTGAGGTATTTTCGGGTTTTAGTCGAGGAAATAAATTATTATGCCTTGGAAATGTTGATTCTAGGTTGGTATTGTTCATGGCTCGGGTCCCGTGGGAAACGGATTCGAGATCGGGGTGAAACGCGAGGTTTAGCGTGGTTTCTTTTGAAACTACGTCGTTTTGGCTTTGCACAAAAAAAAAAAAAACAACAGGGTTTGACTTGGGCGGGTTGACCACGCCCAAGCTCAAAACGGCGTCGTTTTGAGCTCGGGCTGGTCAAGCCCTAAAATCTCTTTTCCCTTCTCCCTTCTTTCTTTTCTATTCTTTCTTTTCTCTTCTTCTACTCTTTTCCTCCAAACCCGCCGCAGCCGACCCCCTTCCTTCTCTCACTCTCCTCTCGCTTTCTCTTCCTCTCTTTCCCTCACCCTCCTCGTCCTCTCCGGTTCTCTCTCCCTCTCATCTCCTCTCCTCCTCTCTTTTTCTTTTCTTACTTCTTCACGAGGAAACGCCATCGCCGCCACCAACACTCTTTCTTCCTTCTTCGTGAGCCGCCGCCGCCGTAGGCTGAACCGCAAGGGTCTGAGACCGGCTGACCAGAGACGGAACGAGAGGATCCCGTGAGGCCTCTCTCTCGCGACCGGCTGCGTCGCCGACGAGGTAAGCCCCGGTCTCCTCATCCCTCTCGGCTCTTTGATTCGCTTGTCTTCTTATTTAAATGTGGTTGGACTAATTGTTGAGTTGGGTGTTGTGGTGTTGATGGATGGTTGCCGTGGGTTGTTGTTGGTGTGTTTTGGTGGCCGTTGTTGCTGCGTGTCGGGGCTCTGCTCGCCGGTGCTGGTGGTCGGTTCCGGCAGGTAGCTTGCGTGGGTGAGTGAAGTGCTGTGTGTGTTCCGGCAGTGAGGAGCCGGGTGTGTGAGTGTGTTCTGCCGGCAGAGGAGGGCAGATTCGGGTTTGGCAGCAAATTTCCGGGTAAGGACCCATCTTGTTCTTCTTCTTTTGTAATTCATTTTTAAAGATCTGTGCGGTTTGGTGTTGAGTATTCGTTTGGGGTGACGTGAATATGATGTTGTTGACGGTTGTGGCAGTTTTTGGGTGCTTTCTGGCGAGTTCACCGGAATCCGGCGAAGGCTCGGGAATTTTCCGGCGAGGCTCGGGAATATTCCGGCGAAGGTTCGGGTTTTGACTCCAGCATTTAACGTTATACTTGATGTATAATTTGTGTTATTCATGGCATGTACTTATTTAATTTGGATTGGGTTTTGTAATATTGATAAGGTACATAGTAGTCGAGTACGGGAATTTGTGTGGTATATAACCGGGAATTTACCGATACGGGTAGAACCTTAGGCCGGGAATCTTTGGGCTCGGATTGACCTTGGACTTAAGTAACGGGCTTAGAGCCCAAACCAATAATTGGTTAAATAAGGACTTAAGGAAGTGGGCTTTAGGCCCGGAAATTGAATTTGGGCTTAGATTGGGTTTTAGGCTGGGAACTCGTAAAGGACGTAATAAGTGGGCCATAGGCCCGGGGACTACTTATTGGACTTAGTTGGGCGTAAGCCGGTGACCCTTAGGTCCCGATACTCGGAGTTTTGGTGAGAGAACACTAAGTCGGGTTTAGACCCGGGAATTTCATAATTGGCTAACTAGGGACGGGTGTAACTCAGTTGAGCATTATAGTCACATGCATGCACGTTTATATTGTGATTGTTTGTAATTTGTTGTGTGTGCCGGTATTCAGGCACGGGTAACACCTCGGGAGCTGGAGGATCTGTTTTGGGAAAAGCTCCACAGGACAATCGTCGTTGAGGTGACTTTATATGTCTTTCTATGTTTGTATGCATGAGCTCGTTGGATTGGTTTGTTTGAGTTGCATGCTTGTTTGCTAACATGCTGTAATCTGTATTGTGTGCCTAAGTGTACTTTTTGCTTATGAGCTGGATGATTGGATTAGTTATGGATTATAACATGTGGTGTGGTTCTGGGTGTTTGGTGTGATGTATTGTGGGTCGAAGACCCGGTTATCTGATTGAGCTGTTTTATCACACAACCCTGTTAAATCACAATCTCTTGGCACACATAAACTCATAACCTGTGAATTAAGATAATGTACAGTAGAAGTTAGGCTACTGTGTGCTGATGACCGGTTGTTTCGAGCGGGAAGTGATACCCTTCGGGTTTGCTTGCGGAATAGCAAGTGTTATGCGGAATTGCATATGGGTCTGTAATGACCGGTTCTACCTCCCTCCTTCTACCTCCCCCTTTCTACCTCCCTCTTTCTCTCTGTCTCTCTCTCTCTCTCTCTATGGATATGTTGGGCTTCGTGCCTGGTTTTATTTGGGCTTATGCCTGGTTGTCTCATGAGACGGGACCGAGCTCGACGCACACAGTAGGGGCCCTGAATAATAAATTATAATAAGAAAATTTAACACACAACAGATGGAGAATAATAAACTATTTGCTTGATTGTGTTGGCATGTTAGTACTGATTGTTGTATGTTTGCATGCTTGTCTTGTTGCTCTTCTTTCCTTTCGGACTTGATCTGCACACCTTCATAATTAGACTTATATTGCTCACTGAGTAGGCGACTCACATAATCGCCAACGTTGTTTTTCAGACCCATAGATAGCGTGCAGTCTCTTTCTACTTTTCTGGAGTACGGACGTGGATATCCCAGCAGGTAGCTGTGCTTGACCTCCCGGTTGGATCCATAGAGTCGGCATGCATACTGTTTTGTTTCTCTTATTTTTATTCCATTTATTTCTTCCGCTGCGTTGGGTTTGTTGAGATGTCACTTTTGATATTGATGATCTTTCGGCAGGATGCCGGGTTGTCTTGTGGCTTGTTAAGCCGGATTATTTTGTTTGTTCTTTATGACATCTCGTTTATTGAGAATTTTGGATAATGTTTTTGAACTTGGTTTTCGTGTCCTGGGTTTCAAGGGTATTTTGGTAACTTCCTTGAGTTTAAGTATTTTATTGTTAATTGGGACACGTGCGTTTCAGCTTGGTAGCGGAGCAGGCTTCAGATCCTTGGTTTTTAAAAAGTGTCTTAAACTTTGTTTTCAAAGTGTTTTCTGTGTTTAAGCCTGTTTCCGGATTTATGACTTAAAAAGTGTTTTGACTCATTTGCATTCATGCAGGCGTCGATATGGATCACGAGGGGCATATTTTTCTTCTGCAGATGGATCACGAGGCGTCGATATTTTTCTTATGCAGATGGATTGGTGAAGGTGCTCTCCTTGAGGGGGATAAAAAGCATCACGTCCCGAGTTCGAATCCCTAGTGCTGCAGCATGGTAAAGGATTAAACCCAAGAGGTGTGGGCTGAGGGATGTGATGTAACAATACCTGGATTTGGTGGGTCCCTCGGGGGGAGGGCCTTCACACGAGCTTCATCTGGTACAAAGATAGAATCAATAAGATTATAGTTCCATTCCCCTGTATCTGTATTGATGAGCTCGGGTACATGTGCATCCTCATCCAGACCACCTGAAATCGGGGATAGTGGGATTCTAGGCTCATCATTCGGAAGCCAAGCATCCTTTCATATGCGAACCTACTACCCATTGCCAATAAGCCAGTTGAGCCCCTTCTCCAAAAGAGGCCTAGCTGTCATGATACTCATCCATGTATAACTAGGATTAAAGCCCATGGTAGCTTGCATGAAAGATGTCCGGGGGAAGTACTTTGCTTTGAGAATGCGTGAGACCAAACTCTTCTCGTTATTCAATAGTCTCTACCCCTGTTTGGCGAGAAAAGCCAAATTGAAAGAATCCAGGGCTCGAAACCCCAATCCTCCCACAGATTTCTGGCGGCATAATTTATCCAGGATAGCTAGTGGATCTTCCTCTTCCTATCTCGTTGTCCCCACCGAAACTTCTTAATCAAAACTTCCATTTCATCACATATAGAGCTAGGGAGCGGGAAATAGCTCATGACATAATTCGGCACTGCTTGGGCAACCGATTTAATAAATAAATCCCTTCCCGCATCAGAGAGTAACCGTTCTTTCCACTGACCTATTTTCTTCTGTAGTCTATCACGCACACAAGCAAAGAAAAGCTTCTTTGATCGACCAACCATGGACGACAAACCAAGATATTTTTCCAAAGTGCCCACTGCCTTTATATGCAAATCCCCTTGGATATGAGATTGTAACTGATGAGGCACATTTCGGCTAAAGAAAACTTTGGACTTATCCAGATTATTCTTCTGGCCAGAAGCTTTTTCATAGACGTGAAGAACGGATGCTACTTCTTGAGCTTCAATAAGATTTGCCCTAGCAAAAAGAATGTTGTCATCTACAAAGAAAAGATGAGAGACAGGGAGAGCTCGGGGGCACACTTTCAAACCATGGGGGTTTTGGGTTTTATGGGCCCCATGTTTAGTGCTTCGGCCAATTATATACCCTAATTTTTTTTTTTGCTAGTCATATACCCCGACTTTGCATGGGCAGGCCCCATTCATGATCCCCTAGTCAGGTATCTGCTGACGCAGAGGGCTGTCCGGATTTAGAGTTTAGGGGATGCTTCAAAACGACGTCGTCTGGTGCCAAAACGACGTCGTTTTCACATGTTGGGTGGACACGTCAGATCCACTTGTCTCTATGGGCCTGCATGCTACCAATCTGGTTACTTCACTGGACCGCCACAAAAACCTAATGGAAACCAAAAGAACCCACCCGCAACCGGTTTGAATCTTTAAGAAAAACCCTGATATTTGTTAACAAATGAATAATAATAATAATAATAATAATAATAATAATAATAATAATAATAATAATAATAATAAAAAATAACATTCTTAATTTTTTTTCAAAAGGTACTATGCCCAAACGACACAATATCACACCAAACAAAAATAAAAATTGTTTTCTTATTCCTCTAATTCAGAAGAAACAAAAACGAAGCCTCCGGTCTTCTCTCTCATTACCGCCCGATACCATCATTCACCATTGGTCCCTCACCGGCGCAAGTGCCACTGTCCCTCACCATTGTTGTCACCAATCCAAGAAGTATGAAATAATAACTACTTTTCTTCCTCATGAATGCAATAGTGTTTTGAATTTCTTGGCATCACGTAGTTGATTAACACTACTTGTCTCATATGCAGCTTCACCATATAAATTAAATTAATATTAATAGGGATTAATTAGAAAATAAAAAGAAGGTTCAATAGATTTACTTTTCTGGGTAACCACTGTCTCGATTTGTACTCCCAGGTTGGTGCCATTAACCGCACGACATATGTTTGATGAAATGCCTGACGAAATAGGGCTGCTTCAGTTGGGTGTGAAGGGGCATATGTTGTGTACCAGCCTTGATTAAGATTTAGAATATTATGAATACAAAGATAATATGTATCGGGTTGTTATAAGATATGCTGGTGGTGTATAGGCAATAGGTTTTGGATACTGTAAAGGGTTGATGCGCTTTGTGGTTGGTTTTGGTGGTTGTGGTAGTGACGGCGCCACTAAGGGCCGATTCTATGGTAGTAGAAAGAGAGAAGGGGCTGGAAAGGATCGTGAGGTCAGTGGTGGAGGCGGAGAGGAGGGATTTGATGGCGAAGTTTATTGGATTGTTGACGAGGTGGAGTCGGCAAGGGTAGGCATTCATGGTGGCAAAACGAAGAAGGGATGGAGAGGGTGGACAGCGTCGGTGGAGGATTTTCTTGACCCACAACGGCAGTGGATCTTCCATTCAATTTAATTGTGCCTTCTTTTTGGTGGAAAAAAAAAATCAAGAGAGAGTGGTGGAGAAGGTGGACAGCGGCGGTGGAGGTTTTTTTTTTGACCCACGGCGCAGTGGAGGTGGTGGGAGGGATTTAAGGAATTGATATTGGGGAAGATGAAGTTGTGGGAATTAAGACTGTGGTAAGGCATATTGAGAAAAAAGAGAAAAAAATTTAAAGTAAAGGAAAATTTGAAAAGGAAATAATTGACTTGAATTATTTGTTTTCATTACTAAGGTGATAACACTAATACACAGCAATGACGACAAAGATAAAAAGAAAAGAAAAGTGAAATTTTAAAGGGGAATAACTGATCCAATCTAATTCTTTTTGTTATATTCTTATTATTATTCATTTATTAATAAATAGGATTTTTTTAAAAAAAAATTCAAACCGGCTGTCAATGGTTTTTGGGCAGATTTTTGGAGCGGTTAGGTTAAGGAATCGGGTTGGTAACATGCATGGCCCATACTGACACATGGATCTGACATGTCCACTCAACATGCGAAAACGATGTCAATTTGGAACGAGACGACGTCGTTCAAGCATCCCCTAAACTACAAATCCGGGAAGTCCTCCACGTCAGGGGTAAATCGCATATATAGGGTCTGTATTATTTCAAAATTATCGTTTGGGGTCTGTACTGTTTTTTGTCCCTTTCACGGGTCTATACTCTTATTTTTCGTTCCTTTTAGGGGTCTTGGCCAGCCCACGTCATCAGTGGGACTACCCGAAACCCCTAAAAGGAACGAAAAATAAGAATGCAGACCCGTAAAAGGGACAAGAAATAGTACAGACCCCAAACGATACTTTTGAAATAATACAGACAAAAAAATGGCCATAACTTCTCGTGGTAGTTCAGTAGGCCGAGGGGATCACAGCGCAAATATTATCAACACTCCAGAAACATGTTTTGTTTTTTTGGGTGAAATGTTGCTATCATGATAGGTTGTTCATATACTTGGAAAGTAAAGTCAGCTCCCACTTACCGGCCACGGCGCAATTAAAGACGACATGCTAGGTAGCTGTGATGATATTGATATCCCGGAGACATGGATGGTTAATGAGTTTTGCTTAAATGAACAGTGAAAGATTTGAAGTTTTACCCAATTTCCCATATAAATGGATGATTATAAACAGCAATGAAGTCGCTGGAGAAAGATTGGATATATGTCATTATATAGAACATGCCCATCTACGAATTGAGAGCCCTAGAGGCGTACGTGGAAGGTAATATATTGTCCCTTGGTTTATATGAAAATTTCACGGTAGAAATAATACCTCAACTTTTCATTATAAAATCTGCAAGATAGTGTAATTATGATATGATATCTGGTTGAGATGCTGATGTATACAAAGAGTTTCCCTTATTCCTATTTCGAAAAAAAAAAAAAGAAAGAAGAAGAAAGAAACCAGAGTTTTCGTCAATCAGGATATCTGTTCATATAATTTAAGCCGAGTGTGATTAGTACAGGACGTACGAGTCACGTCTTAAGTTATTCAATGAAAATCCATCTAAGTAAAGGATTATGGCCCTCCCACATGCCAGTACTATTTAGTTCGGTTTTTTTAGCTACCTATACTGTTTTTTTGGCCCATCCTATACATGTACTATATCAATCAGTTCCATTGCACACCTATCCTAAATAAGTTTGTTCCATCACATCCTTTCGTCTATCTCCTGTCAATTCGACCGTTAACTAATACCACGTTGATGCCACGTGGCATGACATGTAGCAAATTATTAGCCTCCATATTCCTATACTATTCCATTCGGTTCTTTTATGTACCTTATGTCCTTACATCAATCTAGTGTAACGAACGTCAACTAATGTTAGGTGGCTTTTGTCATGTGGAATTTTTGTGAGCCCCACTAGTTGATAAAGTAATAAAAGGTTAATTAAAATTAACTTTTTGTAAAAAAAGAGATAGTAAAATATTTTATGCCTAAAATTCACCAATAATTTTAGTGGGCCACACTAATCGATAAAATAAGTTTTGCTTTTACAGAATTTTGAAACTGGAAAAAATAATAAAAGAATAATTGAAAAGAGGAAAATATTTTATGGCCTGTAAAAATTTGAAAATAAAAAAATAAAAGATTAATTGTTTAACTTTTATAAAAAGATTTTAAAAATCATTAAAAATTAAACAATTAATCTTTATTTTTTAATTTTCATAAAAATGATTTCTTATTTTATCGATTAGTAGGGACTACAAAAATTTCACGTGACAAAAGCTACCTAGTATTAGTTGAAATTTGTTAGGCTAAATTTATAGAAGAACAAAATGAAACCATTTGATATAGTACGTGTATAGGATAGGCAAAAAAAAAAAAGTACAAGTACATAAAAGAACGGAACGAAATATTATAGGAATGTGAGGGGCCAATAGTTTGCCACATGTCATACCACGTGGCATCAACTAACGGTCAAACTAACGGGAAATAGACGGAAGGATGTGGTGGAACGAACTTATTTAGTACAGGTATAGGATGAGCCAAAAAAAAAAAATAGAAGTACCTAAAAGAACCTAACTAAATAGTATAGGTATGTTGGAGGGCCATAATCCTCTAAGTAAAATAAGGAAATGAAATTTATTTATTTTATTTTCTGAAAATACAACGAATAAAGTCTTTACTCCTAATGCTAATAATTGTTTTGAAATACTATTCCGTTCAGTAAATATTTGAACAAACTAACTGATAATATCTATGTATTATAGATATATATATATAGCAAGATACATCACAACATGAATTGAAGAGAGATGACACTTGAAAGCTTAAGTGAATATAAAGTAGACACGCCCCGTGTATTTCACCGTATCTGTACTAATTACTTATATATTTGTGATGATTCCCAGAGTAGCAAGACCAGCACCGCTGTATACCATCATTGACTGGTTAACGCCATTTCCATGTCATCATCCTAAATTAGTTGACAATCTTGGAGCTTAATAGAATTAAATTGAAAGAAAGGAAAATGAAAAAAAGGAAAAGCAGATGTGATATATGCAACCTGAAAAACCAACTAAGTTGGGTCCAATTGAATTCTCTCTCTTATTAACACTAGGAATTCAAATCCCTATTGATAGCAGGAGATAAGTAGAGAAATTTAAGAGTGCACTAGTTGTATGGTTAGAACTTGGAGCTTAGAAGCATGATATTATATAAGGATTTGAGGATTATTTGAAGATATATTGATATAATTTTGGAGTAGTTAGTGTAGATTGTTAGTACTCGAGTTGATATATAAAAAGGAGGCAAGGTTTGGGTACATATAAATTGAGGTGACATCCAATTGAACTAAGTGGGATATCCTTAACAAGACATTGCAATAATGTACACATGGAGCTGTCTTACACCATTAAAAATGGGGAAATATTTTGCAAAAATTTGGAAGCTAAGGTGGCCTAAAGTTTAGGTGCATGGGTGTGGCAACACCAACATAAATGTTCCAACCCAACACATCTACATCTTTACCTTGCAACTTATTGCTGTGTCGACTGTGACGGTTTCATTTTAGCACCCCCAGAAAAGCTGAAAGAAATTAGCTCAACTTTTTCTACCCTGTGCTTCTTCCGTGACCCTCTTGTAACTTAAAATATTTATGCTTTCTCTTCTCTCTATATATCTATCTATGTGTCACAATATATATGCTCTCTAGCTTCTGGGTCTTTGATTGTCATAAATTAACTTTGTAATATTTCTATGGCGCCCAAGTATAGCTTCTTCTGGACCATCTTTCTTCTGCTTCTCCTTGTCACCCCTGGCATTTGCAGAGGTACAGCTGACTACTCATGTTAGTTTTCTGTCTCGCTGAAGAAATGTTTAATCCTTTCTATATTATACTTATGTGGCGGTGGCTTGGTAATTATTCAGCTAACCATATATATTGGTATTTTTTTGGGCCCTGGTTCAGGGTTGGATGTAGCAGATTCAGAGATGTATGAAATTGATTATAGAGGACCAGAGACTCATTCCTCAGTTATTCCTCCTCCGGGTCATTCTCGTGGCAGGCCTTGGATTCATCGGCAGAGTAGAGTTAAGGCGTCTGCTAAATCTAAAAGCTCCAGAGGCGGTAACAATTAAGAACATGTAAGGCTGGCCAGAGATGTGCCATGAACCCAATTTCATTACTATCCGTGTATCCTGTAGTTATCAAACTTGTTATTTAAGCAATGAGTAATTAATTAAGGTGTGATAGCTAGGTAGCATGCTTGTAATTGTGATACAAAATCTAATTTCTTGACTGTAGCATCCCATTTCTAGTTGGAACATTGGATTCATAAAGAAAATCTTAATTTTCAGATTAAAACTCGAGGCTTTTTTGAACTTTGAACAAAATGACGTGGGGGGAATAAAGAAAGTTTTTATGGGCTGACATTTTCTTCCACTTCAAGGTTCTCTCTCTTTTTGTCATGTGGATGAGTGCATATTTTGCTTTTCTTTTCTCGTAAACATCCGTTCATATCTTGTCATTGCTTGTATTTTGCAGGACAATGAACTTGGATGGTGAATTGAGGTTTGGATGCAAAGATGTTAGTCTAGTACCTCTTTCTTAGGTAACGATTGGATATTTGGAGACTAAGAACGTACTGATATAAATGGTGATGATGATCTTTTGTATCCATATTTAGCTATTTATCAGTCAAATGTAAATGCCGGTTGGGGTGATTCCTTATGCGGAAGGTCTTTTTACTTTTCATGAAATTATTTTTTCTTGCATATTTCAAACGTTTGAAAGGATGATGATTTCTCATCAAGATATAAAAGTTTGAGAACTGTGATTGTGCTTTCATCAGAACAGATCAGGTTGCTGGTAAGATGGTATATTCTAAGTTGATATGGGTTCATTTTAATTCTTGTTGTCTGGTACCTGCCAGTTATTTTAACATCATTTTCTGGTATTTGTAATTTTGTATCAGTACTATTATGCACGCAAATGGGTGATGTAATAATTGTTGCTGCGCTTGGTCTTTATGGACCAGACCAGAGGCAAGTGTAATTATTCGATTTATCAATTATTAGTAAAGACCAGGTTGATCAGATGAGAATCCAAGAAACTAAGTACCATTGGGTCTTCGTCCCAAAAAGATATCAAGGACTCCGGTACTGTAGCAAAGACATTACTAGAACTAAATCTTCAGTTTTACTTTGCCATAGTTTTTTCTTTTCTTTTTTTTTTTTTCCAGTTTTCAATAGAGTAAACTTAAGGTAAAAGTGAAAAACTAAGGTTATTAAATCCGGCCCGGCCACTGACCGGTTATAATGGCCAGGTCGCGGGTTTAGAGGTCTAATCGAGGTTCAACTGGGTCTGACCGATGTTAGAATTAATAGTGAAAGTTTATCTTTTTTAGAAATGGTCAAGGTCTAACCATGACCCGACCGAGATAAAATTGTGGAAAATTTTGATTATTAATCCGGTAAAAATCAAAAACGGGTTACTAAATTAGGAAGACCTGGAGAACCCGCCATGACCCGGCCGGTTTTTAGATGTTATAACCCGGAGGGTAAAAAACCTAAATTTGCCTCCAGGTCACGGTTACCTTGGTTCAACCTGCCGGCTCGGCCCCGATTTGACAACAATGGACAAAACTCAACCCATTAATTAGAAGAACAATAATGCTAGAGATACTAAGACTTTCTTACTAAAAGAATTTTACAAACATATGTATCATTTCTTTATTGGATAGTTTTATTAACTATCCACATCGTCTTTTTTATTTATTATTTCTAAAATTAGAATTTTTATCATCATAAAAATCTTTTTCCATACTCCATAATTATCAGGATATCTCTAGATTTGTTTTTCCTTGCTCCCTTCCTTTCACAAATAAATTTAGATAAAATTTAATCTATTTATTAATTTTTCCCAGTTGCTCTTTGTTATATATTACAACTCATTTTCTTAACTACTTTTCTTGTTTTCTGGGATTAGGTCGATTAGGGTTTTTTGAGTTTTTATTCCTCTATTCTAATAAATTAACTTTATTGGGATGCAAATGAAACTATACTAATTTCAAAAAATAGAACATAAACTGGAAAAAAAATCTAAAAATAGACAACGTAGATAATACATCACAAGATATTTATAAAAGCTTGAATTTGTTGCTTTTTCATCTTTGAAAGTTTTAGATGAATGAAAATAAAAACCCTAATTTGATTGGTGGTGGAGAAAAACAAACCCTAAAATATAATTCATGGATGATGTAAATAAAATTCTAGATTTGAAAAGAAAAAAAAAAGGAAAGAGGCAAGAAAAGATTACAGGAATTGTCAAGATCCGTAGGTAAAGTGTTTTTTTTTTCGTAAAAACTCTAACTTTAGAATTTATAAATGAAAAGAAAATTTTTCCATACACAAATTTAATTTTCTCCAACTCTATGATTTTCACGATCTTGATATTTTTTATAGTAAAAACTCCAACTTTAGAAAAAAATAATTATAAAGAAAAGAAGATGTGGTAAATTAATAAAATTATTCAATAAGAATATGCCACATATGCTTATAAAACTCTTTTAATAATAAAGTCTTTGTATCTCTAGCATTATTAAGAGAGAAAACGTGGACTCTGAGAAAGAGTAAATTCGTTATTTGACCGTGTAAATTCGTCAAACCCAAAAGAAGGTGAAAGGTACTACCTTCAAATACTTTTGAATCATGTAAGAGGACCAAAATCATTTCAAAATTTTTTGTATGTCGATCGAGTGCAATACTCAACATTCAAAAAAGCAGCACAAAAAATGGGCCTTTTGGAATCTGATGAAAGTATATCGGAGTGTATGAAGAAAGCTGTCATGTTCCAAATGCCACAAGAGTTACACAACTTTTTGCGATCATTTTGGTGTATTGTAGACAGAAAAGGCGAAGGTACTATAGGCTATATATTTTGAACTAATGTCTGGAGATTTCAGAAGAAACCAAAAACACTCCGTTGAGGCTAAGTTTTATTGAGACTCAAAAGTAAAAATATCTATGAATATAAGCTATTCGAATCATATAATTATTCTCTTGAAGATCAAATAACTCTCCCAAGAAAAATAACTGAAGAAATGCCAATTGATATCCCTTTGGAAGATTTGAAAGCACATACCAAGTTAAACCCTAAACAAGAGATTGCTTTCAAGACGATTATGGAAAGAATACACTCTGGAAACAATGAGATATTTTGTATAGACGGCCTGGGAGGGACAAGAAAAAATTTTTATATCGTTCATTACTTGCAAATGTTAGATCAAGAGGGATGATAGCACTTGCAACGGCAACATGTGGTGTCGTAGCAACAATTATGCCTGGTGGATGGACTGCTCACTCACATTTCGATATAACGATCATAACTAATCAGACAACTTTGTGTAAGATGTCAAAGCAAGACTCAACTTCACAATTGATGAGAAAGGCAAGACTTATTGTGTGGGATAAAGCATCAATAACAAAGTGGTTTGCTATAGAGACGTCTTTTGAAGGAAAAGTTGTCGTATTTGGTGGTGATCTTCGACAAGTATTGTCAATAGTTCCGAGAGGTACAAGACAACCAAAAACGAAAAGGATAAGAGGTGCTGCAAAATTTACAATATGGGATATACAAAACATGAGTATTTTAACGGCAACAAAAGTAAGTGTATAAGTTTAACAATGTTAATATATATACTTTCACAACAATATTTGTTCCAAATTAACCAAAATATTAAATGTATATAGGTCCTATATTGTTCATTCAAAGCTATAATTATGAAAGCAATAAACAAAAAAAAAACCATGGCATCATGCATGCAAAAGATGTGGAAAGAAAGTAGATGTTTGAGAAAAAAAATCACGATGTCAAAGAGAAAAAATTGCAGGGAATATGATGGATACAAACTAAGGTATGAGCAATATAAAAATCAAAATCTTCGCTACATATTTATATTTAAATTTATATTTAACATATCCAATTTATATCTTATAGGTACATGCTAAGACGCGGAGTGTCTGACGGAAAAGATATTGCAATAGTAACCATATTCGATAAGGCAAAAATAGTAATTGGATGCGATGTGACTAATTATATTATGATGCCAGGAAAATGGGTAAATAATGAATGATTAGTAAGAACTTATCTATTTTGGAATAGGTATTGACAAATCTAAGTTTTTATCTTGTAGGCGAAGCAATAAAAAAAAGTTGATCGATTGTGAAAACGAAGAATACATTTTTTTTTTGTAAGGATGAACAAAGCAAACGACTGAAATAGGGAAAAGGGACGATTTTTTGCAAAGGAAGTGCAAAAGACAACTGCTGAAGAACAAAATGAAAAAGAAAAAACTTGGACTTGAAGACGAAGACAATCAAATGCAACCAGTTCTTAAGAAAGTGAAACTAGGAAAAAAAATTAAAAGTGTTCTATTGCATACCCTTCACTTTTCAAACTTTATGTTAGCTCAATATTTACATATTTCAAAGTTTTTCATATAAACTGCATTCATGCTTAATATATTATAATTTAATTATAGTAAAAAAATTATTAGAAGAGGTAATTATTTTATTAATACTAAATATTTCAAACTTTATGTTAGCTCAATATTTACATATTTCAAAGTTTTTCATATAAACTGCATTCATGCTTAATATATTATAATTTAATTATAGTAAAAAAATTATTAGAAGAGGTAATTATTTTATTAATACTAAATATGAGGTAATTATTATATTAATAATTTATAGTTCATTTATGAAATTATAAATTATGATAGGAATATTTTGTTGGCCTAAGGTCGGATTAGCATATTATTTGTGTTAATTATTTTTCATAATCTTGATTAAATATGCTATTCGAGAATTTTGATTATATGTGGATTAGTATTTGATTTGCTTAAATATATTAATCCTCCTTATGCCTTAGCCATGTTTTGATGCTAACAAACTTAAAAAAATCAGATTTGAATTTTATATATACTTATTCTTAAGTATGGATGTGAACCTTGGTCTTTCTGTGTAGTGGTGGTGAAATGTCATTTTCATATGGGTTGGCTTTCTTATTCTTTATGCTTTATCTAATAACCTATTCAAGTGGACAAAAACCTAGTGTTTTATATATTATTAAACTCTATAGGTTGTATTCAAAGTGCTGCAGCTCACTTTCACCAAGATTGAAAAATGTGTTACTGGGAATGATGGGTCGCTTTCAACCGCAAGCTCCCATGCCACTCATATTTGTTTAATTCCTATGGGGATTGGTCAAGCAACCTAGTACACTAGCATTTCTGGGTTCTGAATCCATGATAGAAACTACCTTAAGCAAATCAATTGTTAGCTGAATTTAAACTTCCTAGGTCCAACCTAGGACTATGCTAAACAATATCATCAATGACAAAAAGCTGCTGACTGGTGTGTCTCGTGCCAGAACGTGAAAGCAACAACAGGTAATATGAAGGTTGACGATCTGGCGTATTTCATGAAAAATCTGACAGTCACTAGAGAGTGTTTAAAGATCCTTGTGCATTACTTGTAAACCTCTTGAGTGAGTCACTCCTGAAGAAATGTTGAGAGAGGATTATATCTTAGACAAGCTTATGAGTATCTTATATGCTGATTAGTGATAAGCAAAGCTAGGATTAACTTTGAGAGAAGGTTTGCAAGTTGCACCTTAGAAAAACTTGTGAGAGAAAGGTTTTGTTGGTTTGACTTGGAAGGAAATAATTGAGTGAGGTAGGAAAGGGGATATCTTACTAGGAACTTCAAGAGGAAAGCTTAGATTAGCTTTGTAGGTGTGAGAGGTTAGAGCTTAGCCTAGGTAAAAGCTTATACTATAGGTTACTGGTTAATTCCGTAAAAACCAAGGATAGTGAAGGTTTAGAAATCTCAAGGTGGACTCCTTGAGTAATGGAGGTAGTCCTTTGTGGCGAACCACTGCAAATCCTTTATGCCAATCTCCTTCTCTCTCTACTTAAATATGTTATTAACTGCCCAGTTCTGATACAAAGTCAATTTGGCATTAGAGACGCCAAATCGACGATTAAGCAAAAATGGCCAATTCACTCCCCCCCTTAGCCAACTTGGACCTACATATTTCACCTATTTTAAAAAATATTTACAAATTTTTCTAATTATCAAAAAATTATTTTTACTAATAACAAAATTGCACCACGTGCATAAAAACTAGTAGATATAAATATTTGAGAGATCTTTTAGGGATTTTCACTCATGGAGAAAATTTTGAAAAGCAAAAAGAGGTTTAAATGCCAAAAAAAATAATAGATGAATTATTGAGGCAATGTAACAAACTAAAAAGCTGAAATAAGGATTAGTTTGATTTTATAAAGATGTTATTAGGGACTATTTTGTCCCATTAAAACTTTCATTAATTAATTAGAGAATGGAGGGAAAGCGTGTTTTCTATTGGAAAAAAAACTTGCATATTATACATGAAAGTGTGAAAAACATCTTTTTGTTATTTCTACTAATTAGTTGTAAATTAAAAAACAAAAAAATTAGTTTCCTAATTTCTAATTGGAAAAAGATATTCAATGAACATAAAAATCTATTTCCTAGTCCCATTTCCTAAATTTTTTAAAAATTTAAAATATTTTTCCATTAGTGAACATGCCCTAAAAGTTTTCATAAAATATTTACTAAATAATAAAAAATGTTATCATATTATATTATATTATATCATATTAATTGAGAAAATACCATGTGTTCCACATTGTCCAAGAGAGAAACTAAATTGGAAAAAAAATATTATTGCAAAAGAGTGATATGCAAGGTTGTTAAACCCGGCCTGGTCATCGACCCGACCTCGCTTAGAGGTCAAAAGAACCGAGGTTCAACCAAGAGTCAATAAGGGGTCAATAGAGAGTCAATAAGACACGCAAGGCGAGACCTTTCTCAAGCCCACACCATAGGGCGATTCTGTCTCAAGCCTCTCTAGTGCCCTTGCCTGGATAATCATGGAAGGACTGTAACTAGGATAACAAGGAAGAAACTTAACATAGCTAATAGTAGAGAACTTTCAAGAACAGAGAGAGATTTTTAAAGACTCATAGTTTATTTCACAAGTCAGGGAAACTTGAAAAATCCGAGATGTCCCTTTTTATATCTTGAGAACCATTTTATAGAGGCTGGGGGTCTCTGCCAGCTATACAACTAGTGGGAATACAGGGTCCTAATGACACTGACTTTAAACAAAGGACTAGACAGACAGTGACTCTACATTCACGTGGTGTTTCTGACACCATTATTACAACACGTTAAAATACTTTAAACTTGATAAGATTCCTGATAAGCTTTTGAAAAGCTTATTTGTTGATTGGTTCATGGCTGGGGCTAAGATTGAATCCTTATCTGAGTCATAGGGACTGCCTGGCCAGTCGTCATGCATGATATCATCCAGATCAAGACAACTGTCATCATTGAATTCACGTGCATTATTCAGTGTATCAAATTCTTCATTCTCCATACGAAGTTGGTTGTCCTCTTCTTTAATGTTCTGGTAAACATTGTCATATGCGCAAGATATCTGGGAGTATGGATTTTGTGAGTCTTGAAATCTGGCCGGATCCGGAGGGATTGGTGACAAGGGTGTTAGTAATATGCCCAAAAGCCAATCTATGGATGATTGTAGTCATGTATATACTTTTGAGGTTGTTCCAATATATATGATTATGAGATAATTGCTTGCACATATATATAACCCTAGTATATATGTAATTGATATGTATATTCTTAAATGTCCCTAGTCGGTTATTATTACGGATGGGTTGTAATAATAATTTAAGACTAGATCAAGAAACATAGATTAAACATATACGAGATTGACATATTCCATGTCTCGTGTTTGATCTAGATAATGGGACGAAAGGACGATGACATATTCCGAGGCATAGAGAATCAGTACTGATCTTGTCGTTCGGGTAGCAATGATGTGTTGCTAGACGCCGCTCTTTGCTTATAATTGTAAAATGAGATTTTACAATTATTGCCGGACGTTACAAGTGCCTACAGGGTCACACACATAGAACCGTTGATTCGGGCAGATAGTTGAACCATGGTTGGACCATGGTTGGACCAGGTGTGGTTGGACCATGGTTGAGCCAGGTCGTTTTTGGGATGGGTGGTTCACTTATTGTCAGAATAATTGAGCCCCTTAGTGGTGTGTTTTCAGATTGTCCATTAGTGGAGACAAGGTAATGATGGTCATCACCTTTGGGGCCTAATGTTGGCCATTAGGCTTGTCCACTAATGCACTATGATTAAAGAAAGGGTGGAGAGTATTGTATGATCTGATCATTCACTTCCTCCTCTCCCTCTCCACGTTTTTGAGAGCTCAAAACACCCTCTCAACCTCTCTTCTTCTTCCTCTTTGTGAAAGAAAAGAAGAAGAACAAAAAACACCACAAAACCCAAGCTCCCAGTTTCTGCTGCTAGCACCCAGTCCGGGAGTGCTCGGAGTTGGTTACGTGTGACGATACCAAGTCGATCACGGTTCGTGTGGATACCGTAGAGGAGCTAGGCTGTTGTCAAGCTCTCACTGTTTCTACCCAACTATTAGGTGAAAGATCCTAATCTTCCAGGTATGTTAAATTTAATTATACGGTTTATGATGCATCACTTGGTTCTTGGTCTGTTTCCCTTGCTTCCGCTGCTTGTTGTGCATATTATGAGTGTCATAATAGCTCTAGGGAAACTTACAAAGGGAACCATAGCTGTAGTGTTGGACCGTTTGTCCCAATCTGGATTGTAACCATTAATGACACACAGGTATTGCCATGCTTCTTTTAACAGCTCTTGAGGTGGTTCTACTGCATTATACCTTTTCCGTGGAGTGACAACTAGGTAAGGAGTTGGAGGATAACCCTGATAAGGTCGAAATGCTGTGAACAGAATACACATGCATGGACGAAGGTGGTCCTCTGTTTCATCCAAAGCTGATTTAAGCCAGGTTCTCCACTGATGAAGTGGGGCGAACCATTGTAAGAGTGTCCACTGATGTGAACCTTGTTCATCTAAATCCATTAAGTGGTCAAACATGTCTAAAGCCTTGAGACGGAGGAGGCCATAATTTGTGGTGAACAAACACCGGTTGTACCAAAGCTCATCATCTGAAAAGCTATGGATATGGACAATGCTGACTCGTCTGAACGGATGATCTGGAAAGAACTGGGATGAAAAGGTGTTGGAGAAGACTGCTCCTTGGTACACCACGAAATTAGTCAGAAATTGGAACATGACATTTCTGGCATATTGTTGAATGATGAAAACATCAAGTTTCTTCTTTTGAGCCAGGACAGGGGGCATTGTTTCTGGATTTGTAGCCATATCTGACCAGGAGGCTTGGTTTTCCGATGTTTTCCAATAAAAATTGGAAGAGGAGGAAGCCATTAAGACCAATGGGATGATCTTGACAAGGGAAACCAAATGAATGGATGATTTTCATATTGGCCGTGAGAGCATATCCTGTATGAGGTTGTGGTCTCCTTTTATATGCTTCACTGAGAAGTCATATTTGTCAAACCACTGTTTCCATCTGAGGAGTTGTTTGTCTGGTACTCTCTTTTTTTTGAAATTAAGAATCTTTGGGAAAGATGAGTTGTCCATTTCCATGATAAAGTGAAAATTTACCAGATAAAATTCAAACTTCTTGATTCCATATTTGACTGCAAGGAGTTCCTTGTGGGTAGAATGGTAATGGAGTTCCGCGTTGGAAAAGTTACCACTTGCGTGGCCGCAGTAGTGTCTTTTCCCATCAATCTCTTCTAGGAGTACTGCTCCCCAGTACTCATCACTTGCGTCTGTCTGGAGAATTCTGGTGTCATTGGATGGAATCTTGAGTGGAGGAGGGTCCTGGGCTATCTTCTTTAGTTCCTTGACAGCTGTTGTTTGCTCCGGTCCCCAAGATGGGGAATTCTTCTTAAGCATCTTAGAAAGTTGGCCGGTGTAGCGTGTAAGTTTAGGGATAAAGTCACGGACATAATTCACTGTGCCCAAAAATTGTTGAATCTGCTTTTGTGTCAGGTTATTATCTGGGAAGTTGAGCAATTCTTGTGCGATGTGGGGTCCAGGCTGATAATAACCATTCTTGAAATGCCTGCCCAAGAAATCAATTTCTTCCTGGCCAATAATGCTTTTCTCTTCAGAAAGCATAATGCCATAATCCTGAATGATTTGGTGGAATTGAGAGAGGAGAAGGAGATGGTCCTCCTTTGTCTTTGAAAAAAGTAGAATGTCATCTATGTAAATCAAGGCACTGTGAAGGATGGGTTGAAATATCTTGATCATAGACTTCTGGAAAGTGGATGGTGCCGCCTTCAAACCGAACGACATAACCGTCAATTGATATTGTGTATCTAGGATGTAGAACGCCGTCTTGTAACAATCTTTTGGGTCAATCCCCAATTGCCAAAATTCAGCTTTTAAATCGAGCTTTGAGAAGACACATGCTTCTTTGAGATGCAGTAGCATGGTGTCTATCTTTGGAATGGGAAACTTATCATCTCGAAGGAAATGATTTAGAGGATTGTAATCAATGACTAACCTCTTCTTTCCCCTTAATTTTTCTGTTCGCTTCTCCACATAAAAAGCTTGACAAGCCCACTCAGACTTAGTAGGCTCAATAAGACCTTGATGTAAGAGTTGTGAACATTCTTCTCTTGCAAGCAGTAAATTGGAAGGTGTCATACCCGGATAAGACGCTTTGGTTGGATTGATGTCTTCATCAAGCTTGAACAGAAGAGTTATGAAAAACTCTTCATTTTTCCAAAGTGGACATGGATTTCTGAACTTGGAATGACTGTCTGCACAGGTCTGTAAAAGCTTATCTCTAAGCTCTCCATAATCTGTTGGAGCATCTGTTAAGGCAAAAACCTTATGAAGTGAAGTATAATGTGTAAAGAGTCTCTTGAACTTTAATCCTTGAGAAAGGATTTGAAGGTTTGCCACCTTTTGGATAATGTCAAATCCAATTAACAGATCTTTTTTCAAAAAGGCTGGTGCCGAGCACTTTGGACCAAACAGTACATCCTGGGAAGAACTGTATTCCAACGGTACTTCGTGTAATTAGACTGCTGTGGAAAATTTCTCCATTAATTGCCTGAAAGTATTCTTTCTTCCTGTCCCATGCTTCTGGAGGAAGGATTTTTGGGCTGAGAAAACTCCTGTCTGCACCGGTATCTAAGAATGCAATCATTGTAATTGGTTTGTCATATTTGGAAGGGAGTAGTTGCAATTTGATGGAAGGAGATTTTGTCTTTGGATGATCATCAACTTGTTGTGCCTGGAAAATTAGGAAATACATGTTATTTGTGGTTTCCTCTTCTTCAGAGAGATCGGATTCTGTGGAGGACTGATCTGAATGCTCCAAAATAAAGACAGTGTCCTCCTTTGGTTCTTCGGTTTCTAAGAAGAGTGACTCAATGTCTGCTGCTTCCAAGTCTATATGAGTACTCTGGTGGATCTGTTGGACCAACTTTGCCGACTTTGCTGGTTGCTGAGGGCATGATTTTGCGAAATGGCCTTTTTTTTTCCACAAATAAAGCATCTGTCACCCTTCTTTCCTCTTTTCCCTTTTCTTACTGTAGTACCGTAATTTGGATGAGAACCGTTTCTGATTGAACTTCTTTTTGGACTTTTTTTTGCTTAGTAGAGTAATTCTCATGCCTGTCAAAATGGGTTGACTTGCAGGAGCAAGAACAATGTTTGTCTTTGCATTTGATCTTTACGTAAGACTTGTTCCAGATGGGTTTGAGCTCCTTTGCTCTTGCTGAAAATTCTTGGAACATTTGTTGATTTTCACAAATGGTTTCTCTGCCTTTGAGAAGCAACTGATATAGTCGACCAAGACTGACTGTTTGCATGGTCTCATTGCCACTTGAGAGTACACTGTGAACATTAGCCTATAACATCTTAGGGAATGAGGCCAAGAATACTTCTCTGTGCTCTGGAGTTGCACCTAGAGCATAATATAGCTTGGTCATGATGGAGGCATGCTTTTGTAACTCTGAAAGCTCCATAGAGCAGCATTTCCTCTGGTGATATTCAGTCTTTCTGAGCCTATATTCGTTAGTGAATTCTCCAAGAAATTCTGTATGTATATGGAACATGGCTTGTGATGAGGTAGGACTCATGCAAAATTGCTTGATGTGAATTTCTAAAAAATGTTGGAACCACTCTCTAAGACTTCCTGTGGTTCTGGTGACGAATTCTTTTAAAGCCCGAAACAAAGTATTGAATGTGATGACTTCTTTGTTTACCCAAGCACACATGTGTGTCTTCGGACATTGGAGTTGTATTAGATGGTCCTGCTGTACTGTCAGCCATAAGTATTTGTGTAATATCTGCAAAGGCTAATTCTGAGAAAGAAGACTCTGTATCCTCAGAGACTGATGTGTTTGAGGATGGGATTGGACTGTAAGAAGGGGTAATGGAGATGTGTGGTAGTTGATGTCTTATCATGAATGATGGATTATATGGTGCTTTGCCTTCTCTGTGTGTGGCACGAGGAGAAGGGGAACATCGAGACTGACGTCTTGATGCTGGTGGCTTTGGTGGAAACATAGAAGTCATGGATCGAAAATTATGTGGGATATTTGCGATTCTGGGTGTGAAAGACAAAGTGGGGTTAAAAAATGGGGTTTGCCCATGATCCAGGAAAGAGAAGGAAGGAGGGGATGGACTTCGTTGTTGTTCTTTCTGGTTTTGAGTAAGGTATCTTCTGGCATCATCAAGCTCTTTTTCTAGCCTTTTTACCTCTGCTTCTTTCTGGACCACAAAAGGGTCATAAAAGTTTTGACTGGTTTGAAGAGCTTGGGCTAACTCATCTGGGACTACTTCTAATTTTCTTGAAAGATCATGTTCAAGCTTTTTGACTTGACCCTAAAGAGAATCAAGTTTTTCTGATGTCAAGGTCTGTTGAGAAAGAACCTGATCAACCTTTGAATCAAGATTTTGAAGCAGATGAGTCTGGGCAGAAAGGTTCAGAGACTACCAAACCCGGAAAACTCGTCCCGGGTTTGGAAGAAATCGGAAAAGCCAGAAAACTCGGACAGAACCGGGCGGGTCATTTGTCCATAAGAACTGAAGGACTTTTGGACCGGCCTGGCCCCAGGGTGCCGGTTAACCAGGTTGAACCGGCCGGGCCGGTCCGATTTCAACAATTCATTAATTAGAGAATGGAGGGGAAGCGTGTTTTCTATTGGGAAAAAAACTTGCATATTATACATAAAAGAGTGAAAAACTTCTTTTTATTATTTCTACCAGTTAGTTTTAAATTAAAAAAGTGCAAAAATTAGTTTCCTAATTTCTAACTGGAAAAAGATATTCAATGAACATAAAAATCTATTTTCTTGTCCTATTTCCTAAAATTTTTAAAAATTTAAAATATCTTTTCATTAGTGAACACGCCCTAAAAGTTTTCATAAAATATTTACTAAATAATAAAAAATATTATCATATTATTATATATATATATATATATATATATATATATATATATATATATATATATTGTAAAGAAAATTTCTATTTGTTTCCACATTGTCCAAGAGAGAAACTAACTTGGAAAAAAAATATTATTGCAAAAGGGTGATATGCAAGGTTGTTAAACCTGGCCCGGCCTCGCTTAAGGGTCAAAAGAACCGGGGTTCAACCGGGGGTCAATAAAGAGTCAATAAGACCTAATTTTTCATATGTCTTGTAAGATAAAAAGTGAAAAGAAAAAAATTATAATAAAAGCTAAAATTTTGGTAAAGTTGAGGAAAAACAATAGCGATTGGGGGCCATCAGTACAAAAATTCAAGAGTAAAAAGGAGGGGAGTGGGTAATATAATCTAGAGAGGAGATTAAAGTATAATGTTCATCTAACAGTGCCAGATTTTCTCCATTTCTGAAAAAACTTAGATTTCCCAATATTTGCAGAAAACTTAGATTTCCCCAGATATAACATGTTTTACTTCCCTTCTCTTCTTTTCTCTCCACTTCTCACCCAAAAAATATTAACAAAACCCCACACACCAACTCTTTCTTGCTTTATTCCACCCCACAATCTCACCCTCGCCTACATATCGAAGAATGGTAAAAAAAAAGACAAGAAGAAGAAGAATAAGAAGAAAAAACATAGAAGACAAAAAAAAAAGTTAAAAAGGAGAAGAAGGAGAAGAGAAGGACCAGAAGAGAAGAGAAGGTCTGGAAGGAAAAAAAAAAAAAAAAGAAGGAGAGATCAAGGAGTTGGGCAAGATCTGAATTCTTCTTTTCTTTATTCTATCTTTTGTATTTTGTTAGGGTGTAAAACAGTATCGTTTAGCACACTGATTTTTTTTAGGAGGGATCTCATCAACCCAGAAAACCCCGTCCCGGGTTTGGAAGAAATCGGAAAACCCGAAAAACTAGGACAGAACCGGGTGGGTCATTCATCCATAAGAACCGAAAGGACTTTTGAACTGGCCTGGTCCCTGGTGCCAGTTAACCCGGTTGAACCGGCCGGGCCGGTCCGATTTTACAATTCATTAATTAGTGAATGGAGGGAAAGCGTGTTTTCTATTGGAAAAAAAACTTGCATATCTATATTGCACGAAGTTAGCGAAACAGGCGAAACTACTAAAGTACCCTTAACATAATTTTAATTAATAATTGAGAGCAAAAGATAAATACAAAACTGTTATAAAACACGTGTATTAAGTGTATGTCATTTTGTATTATATACCTACCTACCAGCTCCTCCCCCCTCTTCTGCTTGTCTATATGTTGATATGAAATGCAACAAGAAGATTGAGTTGATCATCTCCTTTGGCTCCCATTTTTCTTCTTTTCATTCTTCTTTTGATTACTTGTTTTACTACACGTTATCAGCACGATAACGCCTCTACCGAACATGAAGAAAACCGGCAGAAGAGAAGAATGAAAATGAAACCAAAAACAAGGAAGAGATGAACAGTATGCCACCCATGCCACGGGTACTATTCACGCCGAGTTGTTCCGGCCCGCTGCTCATCTCACCGCCAGAACCATCCTCGTCCCCTCACTGTCGCCAACTGAACGGCGCCTCCTCCGCCCATTGCCGCCGCCGGACGCGCACCTAGGAGGAGAAAACCCAACGAGAAACCCGTCGGATCCTCCACTCCTCGACGGGTCCCCTGCACGTGACGGCCACCGTTCTCCTCCAGCCTCCAGCGACACCGCCCGCACAAGTCGCCGCCTTGCTCGTCGTCTCAACCACCAGCAGCAGCCGACGCCGTTGTTCTTCGCTGCAGCACCACCCGACGCAGCCAACCGGGTCGGCCATCTCCCTCGCCTCCTGCCGTCGATGCTGCGACCTCCACCACCAACAGTCGCGCCCGTCCAACACCCAGTCGTGTCGCTCCCCGCTGTCGCCGTTCGTTGTGCGCCGCCGCCTGCATCTCACGAGGAGAGCTCGAGGTTGAAGATGACCCCGACCCGGAAATGTGAACGGGTCCGTGGTCCGGGTCGGGTTTAACCTGCGAGCTGGGTTGATGGGTTGTCTGGTTCGGGCCGGACTGGGCCGGGCTTCTGGCAGGCCTGGGCTTTAGCCTGAGCTTCAACTGGGCCAGCACTGTTCGGCCCAGTCCGATTATACAAAAAAAAACCTGGGCCAATACTGCTCAAGCCCAGTGCATTAAAAAAAAAAACAAGAGAGAGAAAAGAAAAAGAGAGAAAAGAAAAAAAAGAAAAAAATGTGGAGAGAAACTTAAAAAAAAAGAGGGGGGGGGGGGATAATAAAAAAAAGGAAAACCCTCTATTATTATGTTTTATTTTGTATTCAATAATGGCCGGCTAAGCCGCCTTATCTCTTTGTTGGCTGGCAAAGCCGCCTTGTTTCATTTGTTGGGCGGCTAAGCTGCCTTTTTATTATAAATGGACTCATAAAAGGCCCATTGCCTTTATTTTTTGGTTATTGGGCTATGAAAAGGCCCAATATATTTATTTTCTTGCTTTAATTTACATTCTGATTGGGCTAATACAAGGCCCATTGCTTTTATTTTTCAGCTATTTAATTTTAATTGGGCTAATTATAAAAGGCCCATATTTATTTATTTAAGTTTTTTTTATTTCATTTTGGGATTATATTACAAAAATTGGAGGCCCTTAAAATTTCCGGAAGAAATTTGTCATGGGCATTGAATGTATTTAAATGCAAATCGTCTGGAAGATGCATTAAAATGTGAATATAAAGCAAAGACTGTATGTCTTACTGCCAAAAGATCTTGTAGATCCTTGAGGAAAATTGAAAAAAGATATGACCACAAAAAAGTGGATATTGTATGACCTCCAGAAGGTGAATATTGTATGACCATCCGAAGAAGGATACTGTTATTATCTTACTTACCCTGAAGGTGCAAGCCAGTATATATTGAATAATTTTATGTTTCAATTTTATTATTATGTGCAATTTTTATTTTTATTTTATTTACTTTACAGCATTTGATCATTGTTTCTAGAATAATGGCTCCGGCATTTGTCCTGAAGAAAAATGCAAGTTGACATCCAAGGGGGAGAATTATATGTGCGGATGTGAACTATTTCACATAACATGTGATAGTACAATCTCAAAATGAGAAAAAGGTTAATACGCTCCAGAAGAGCATAAGTTTGAATATGTTCCCGAAGAACGCAAGCTTTACTATGATCTAGAAGATCATATATTTATGCTTTGGAAGAGCTAATACTTTTGAAGAGTACATGATCCCCCATTTACAGTAATAAAAGAGATTATTATGGATCCTGTTGAATTGACTCTGCTCTATTCCATAAAGTGAATAAGACAGTATAATTAATTGTGCTTATGGCCCTGGTAGAGGTTATAATGGAAAAGGAAAAAATATGCATATTATTATTAATGGATCCATAAACTGGAGAACATTCAAAGAGGAATTGTTCTCATACAAAAGTTGAAATAATTATTTATCTGTTGGGTACAACATTGACTCTAAAACTTTGAGCCTCGTTGTTGATGTTGACCCTAACACTGTCGTTCCAGGAGAACCACATACCACCCATATTGTTTTCTCCAGGTATCTCAAACCGATTCGTTGTAGTAAAACGGAGTGGGATTACACCATGATTTTCTCCTGCTTGCCACAAAGTCTCAGTAATCAGTACCATGTTGGGCTTGTACTGATTCTTCAGATCCCTTAAGGTACGCACAAAATCTTGGGACCTTCTTGCTACAACCCTGCAATTCTATAGTAAAAGTCGTACCTTAGGCCATGTAGGTGGTAACCAATCACCCTTGGGACGCTCCGAGCCATCATGGAAACCTGATAATAACTGCTTTGATTTAAAATTTGACATGAAGGCTCCAGTTGAAATTGTTGCAGTCTATCAGATATAAAAAACATAATAGAGTTAGCCGAGCCATAAAAGGAAGCACTTAGATTGCTTTGGTCCTCTAGGAAGAATATTTCTTCCATAGGAGTTACAAAGAACCTAGATGAATAAAGTTCATCAACAAACACTAAACGAGGAATTCTCGCCAGATCATTCGGTAATTCCTCTTGCTGCTCATTCACCATGCTATAAGCTAACCTATTCCTTCTTCCTAGAGAGGCACCCTCAACAAAAAAACAGTAGCTGGGGAAGGCATTTTTCTTGTCTTGTTGAGTTTTTTCTGAGTTTTCTGCATCTTTCTGTCTTAACCGCCTCCCCTTCTTATAGTCTGAGATTAGACAACTAGGTGTCAGTTTTTCAAATGTGGACTTTTTTTTGTCTCCGAAAAGATCCAGAAAATTTTTCAGTAATTAAAACTTTGCATTATTTGTCAGTGAACTCCAAAGCTTTTCAATCTTCGAGGTTTTGTTTTTGGAAAAGTTTGCCACTACTTTAATTATTGTCCACTAATTCTGATTTTTTCGACATGAGTGGCAAAAATAAGCCTAAAATTGACACATGTATAGCAGCTAGAAGCTAGCAATTTCAAGTTTTTAAATACACAATATTCGAGTAACTGAAACTTACCATATCCAGCCAGAAGCCGGAATGTACAAGCTAGAAGCTAGCAATTTTTAAGTGTTTAAATACACAGTTTGCACAGCTCGAAGCTGAGATCAACTAGAAGTTGATTATTGGATATCTTGTTTGGCATGACCGGTTGGGCCATCCCGGATCAATAATGATGCACGATATTTATTCTCGCCAGATCATTCGGTAATTCCTCTTGCTGCTCATTCACCATGCTATAAGCTAACCTATTCCTTCTTCCTAGAGAGGCACCCTCAACAAAAAAACAGTAGCTGGGGAAGGCATTTTTCTTGTCTTGTTGAGTTTTTCTGAGTTTTCTGCATCTTTCTGTCTTAACCGCCTCCCCTTCTTATAGTCTGAGATTAGACAACTAGGTGTCAGTTTTTCAAATGTGGACTTTTTTTTGTCTCCGAAAAGATCCAGAAAATTTTTCAGTAATTAAAACTTTGCATTATTTGTCAGTGAACTCCAAAGCTTTTCAATCTTCGAGGTTTTGTTTTTGGAAAAGTTTGCCACTACTTTAATTATTGTCCAATAATTCTGATTTTTTCGACATGAGTGGCAAAAATAAGCCTAAAATTGACACATGTATAGCAGCTAGAAGCTAGCAATTTCAAGTTTTTAAATACACAATATTCGAGTAACTGAAACTTACCATATCCAGCCAGAAGCCGGAATGTACAAGCTAGAAGCTAGCAATTTTTAAGTGTTTAAATACACAGTTTGCACAGCTCGAAGCTGAGATCAACTAGAAGTTGATTATTGGATATCTTGTTTGGCATGACCGGTTGGGCCATCCCGGATCAATAATGATGCACGATATTTATTCTTGGTTATTTATTGAAAAACCAGAAGTTTTACAATCAATGAATTTCCATGTGTTAGTTTGCTGCGAAAATTAATTGTTTGGCCTTCCTAAGATGAGGTTGGCCTAGAATCACCAATAATTTTGGGATTAATTCAGGGACATGTACGCGGATTGATAAATCTGCGTTGTTGACCATCTAGGTAATTTTCTTTTTATGATGCATCAACTAGATGGTCTATTGTATGATGCAAGTTGGCATTGTGCGCACTTATTTTAATGATTAAGCCACTTGCGGGTACATATCCCTACTTATGTTATTAGACTATACGTCTAGATAATGCTGGTATATTTCTTCAATGGAAAATGTATATCATTGGCAATAAACCCAAAAATATCTGGGCGAACATTTCCAATTGATTACAGGACCATTGTTAATGAAATATTGCTGTTTGAGAAATTGGTATTTTTACATACAGCAGCACCTGCGTGCATCAAGCCAACAAGTTATCATAAGGTCTCCCCATTTAATTGGTTCATGGTCGCGAACCTAGTAACTCCCATCTTCGGACCGTTGGTTGTACAGTATATAATGCTCCACCACAGTATAGTAAAATTGGTCCTTAAAGAAGACTAGGAACATATGTTGTGTATGTTGGGTATGAATCTCCATAAATCATTGACTAGTGATTGGAGCTTTGTTTATTGTTAAATTGATGAAAGAGTTTACCCAACATCAGGGGGAGAAAATAAGTAGCTGGATCAAGATATTATTGAAATGTTATTCAATGCTTAGTTTTGATCCTCAAATGAATTCGTATGAACCTGAAGTTCAGAAGATGATTCATTTGCAAAATATTTTGTCAATTGCCAGACACATAAAGTGACCAAATCTTATATACCAGCTGCAAATGCTCTTGTTCAAATTAATGTTCCAGAAGAACAAGTATAATATGCAAATGAATCTAAAGTATGCCAGAAGTATAGAATATACTCGGTTCCAAAAAAAACAAAATTCTCGATAGAGAAAAAGGAGCAAAGAGATAAAGTGGCCCCAGTAAGAAAATAAGACCTCCAGTAGAGGTTCATATTAAAAGTCCTCCAGAAGAGGAAAATCCTCCAGAAGAGGTTTTCTGACACAATTGATAAAGTTCCAGAAGTAATCAGGTACCTGAAATAAATGAGTATGATGAGATCTCAATTACAGTGTCAGAAATAAGAAGGAACCGACATGAAATAACCGTCGATGGAATATTTATTTTATACATAGCGCTAAATATTATAAAATGAGGATCATGAACCTACATTGGTAAATGTAGGCACAGAATGATTGGCCAAATAGAGAAACCTAATTAAGGCTGTGTTAGACTCGCTTGTGAAGCGAGGAATTTTTCGGACCTGTAGTCCGTACAATAGTGGTATAACACCTGTCGATTATAAATGAGTGTTTGTGCGAAAAAGGGGAAAGCACGGCTTTCGCACAAAGCACAGCTTGTCGCATATTGTACAAGATTTTACTCGACGACCTGGTATTTAATTATGAGGAGATATACTCCCCTGTGGTGGATACAAATATTTTAAATATTTGATAAGTCTCGCGATATATGAAAAGAATTAGAAATCCAACTAATGAATGCAGTTACAACCTGTTTTTACGGATCCATATACATGAGAATCCCTGAAAGATTCAAGTTGCTTGAAGCAACTAATTCCCGGGAATATATAAAATTAAGCTAAATTGATTTTTATATGGTTTAAACCAAATTTGAGTATGTATGTCGCATATATGCACTATTATTTTCACTTATTATTATTGTTTATGTTTATTATTTACATACTATTTTTGTGATCTAAATATGATTGGAACTCCTGATGAAACTTCCAAATGTCGTGCTATTAGATAGGTCCTGAAGTACCCTATCTAAGTGAAAATCTATATCGCTAGTAACATGAAGCCTGAAGCTTTTGCCATAAGCCTATTGGCAAGATATGATTTTACTCTTATCTTCGGGATATAATAGACGTGGTATTATATTAACCCTGTAAGCCCGAAGAGCATATAGTTGGTTTTGCAGAAGCAGGTCTTTCATTTGATCCACATAAAGCACAGACAGACATCTGCTACAACTTTACACATGAAATTGCTACATCATCGGGACCACAAATGCAAGAAGACAAGGAAGATGCTCCAACAACGAATTATAAAGATAATGCTGTCTACATTGTCCATTTAAAGTAATGATATATCAAAAGTGACCAGACAAAGCATACATCACCAAATAGTTGACAAGGATGATTGGCATGCAACGACATCATGAAATCAGGCGAGGCCAAAATGAGGGGGAGTAGAATACGCACTGCACTCTTTTTCCCTTCACCAAGTTTTTATCCCACAGGGTTTTTCTTGGTAAGGTTTTTAATGAGGCAGTTTCCCCGAAACGTATTCTACCCAATACACAATGACATCCAAGGGGGAGTGTTATAAAACACGTGTATTAAGTGTATGTCATTTTGTATTACATATCTACCTACCAGCTCCTCCCCCCTCTTCTGCTTGTCTATATGTTGATATGAAATGCAGCAAGAAGATTGAGTTGATCGTCTCCTTTGGCTCCCATTTTTCTTCTCTTCATTCTTCTTTTCATTACTTGTTTTACTACAAACAATAAGATAGAGTTATGCATCTCATCTTGATCTCTTTAATTAAATTCTGTAGCTTTTTTTTTTCAAATTCGATTTCTCATACATCATCAAATTAAATAAGAAAAGAATCCTGCATACAATATATGGTGATTAAATCCTTCTTCCTCTATTCTTTAAAATTTCTTAAAACGATAAAAAAAATTGTCACAGAATTTTTTGGCTTTTCGTCCATCCGTCGGAAGCAAGCAAAAGATAAAATACAAAATAATAAAATAGGGGTATCTGTTTAATTAAATCACTTATCTTTTATTTATTTTTTTATTATTTAAAATTTCATATAACGATAAAAAAATTGTCGCGGAATTTTTTGGTTTTTCGTCCATCCGTCGGAAGCAAGCAAAAGATAAAATACGAAATAATAAAATAGAGGTACATATCTCGATCTGTTTAATTAAATCACTTATTTTTATTTATTTTCTTGTAATTCTTTTGTCCTACATATCTTCATTTTTTAAACAAATCCTACAAAGGATTCAGTTAGGGATATTGTTCGTCTCATCATAAATTTAGCAATGAATTTAACATGTTGTCTTTCTCTTTGCAAAAATTCCATTCTCTTATTGAATGTATGTCACATACTTTTCTATGGAATAATAGTAAAAAATAAAAATAAAATTAAAAATTTTATAATTTAGAATATAAAAAAAATTAATAAATATTATTAACAATAATTGATTTATAAATTTTAATTTTAATACAAAAACTGATTTAAAACAATTTGGTTTGTCTATAATGCAAAAAAACTTTTTGTCTACATTATATGTAAGTTATTATCAAGATAATGATTATAAGTCTTTATTTGTATTCTCTTAATAACTATTAAAACTTACGAAGAACAATAATTACTGGAAGACAATAGAACTATGGGGAAGAACAGTCGAAAAGTAAAAGAAAATTGCGAACAAGAATAACATCTATGAAATAGAATAATCATGGAGAAGAATAATCACAAGAATTCATGAAAAATTATCAATAAGAACTATAGAGAAAAAAATCGAAGAACAGTTGAGTAGTCAACGAAAAACTATAAAATATAACATGTCTCGAAAAATAAATAACAGAAAAAAATTATCACAAGAATTCATGACTGATGTGTTTATAGTTTATTATAAACGAGAATGATGAAGAAAAAAATTGAAATATAGTCGAATAGCTAGCGAAAACTACCAAACATGAACAAACACAAAAAAAAAGAATAACAGTAAAAAATAATAATATAAGTCAATAATCTCATTCATTAATAAAATGATGTAATCATTGAAATTATATAATTTAGAATATCAAAAGAATAACAAATATTATTAACAATAATTGATTTATAAATTCCTAATATAATACTAAAATTAATTATAATTAATGTGTATCCGCGTTTACATTATAAATAAGCTTCTTTCAAGAAAATATGATTAATATATAAACCTTTATTTCTATATTCTCAGCAACTATCATGAATCACGAAGGACAATAATTATTGAAAAATAATAGAACTACGACGAAGAACTTCCCAAGAGTCAGCGAAAACTACATAACATCTCCAAAAGAGAATAATCATAGAGAAAAATTGAAACGCCCCATCCCAAATTTACCCTACATACAGTATTTACCGAACAACAGTGCCGACACGTGGCACAAATAGTAAATACATCAAGAAATCCGGCCCAACGGCCCAATGTCAATATCATAACACCCAACTTCGGGAATCTCAATAACAACATTAGCACAGCGGAAGCATTTATAATCTTATAAACAACATATGCAAAACTCCAAATGCGAATTAATGGATCTGAGTCCTGCCCGAGGGTACACAGCAGCCTGCCCCGTACGTTCCTGTACCACAAACAACTCTTCCTACGGGATGAAACCCCGCAGGCGAGGGGTGAGTCCGAAGTGCTTACCAACCAAGGATAAACAGAGATATGCAGTCAACAATAATACTTTCGAAGTAAACATAGGCAAACACAACACAAGAAATCTACCATAGCACAACTGAGCCAAGACCAAAAGAAAATTTATTATTACTACCAATTTTATCTTCCGGGCCCCGTCACTGGACAAGCTAAGGTCGTACCTGGTTATTAACTAATTCCAGATCCAGGCCAAAACACAATCCGGGATCAACATCCCCAACAACAACCAATCCGGGATCAACATCCCAATATCCAAATCATCTGGGATCAACATCCCCAATATCCAAACCAAACCGGCCATGACACCACAAAACTAGCCTCTAACCATCTAGTCGTATTACTACTTTCCAAGTGACAATTATATCATCATCTCAAATTCAGCTCCAATTCCAATATTCTATCCTCTTTTATCCAACCTCTTATTATCTCCAGAGCCGTCTAATAGGGAGAGCTAGGTGAGCACAAGCTCAGGGCCCCCATTTTCATGGGGCTCCACGTCACATGTTGATGTTTTCAATTAAAAAAAGTTTAGTTTCTTTTTATATTTCCTATACAAGGCTATATTTACTCCTGCAAATAAAGTCTATCTCTTTCTTCCTTTTTTGTTTTCCCAAATTTATTTACCATGATGGAGATATAAGATATCTATCTCTTTCTTTCTTTTTTGTTTTCCCAAATTTATTACTCACCTTTTTGTATTGCTTGCACTTTCAGATGATGGAGAAGAAGATATCAAACCCCTCACGTCAAATATAACCTCCATATTCAAGCTCTGCATACTTTACACTGATGGGCTTGAGTCGTTTCACTCATAACAGACCCAGATCTGTGTTCTTTATCTTGTAATAAGGGGCCCCTATTTTTATTCTCGCTCCGGGCCCCGAATTTATCCGAGACGGCTCTGATTATCTCAAATGATTCCACAGACACATCCAATCAACAATCACATATTACCAATTATTCACAATTAGCAGTTCAACGATTACTCACAAAATCTACAGACCAACACAATCCAGTAACATCAACAACAATATCCATAGAAAACAAATAACAATCAATAAACATCTCAGCAGTTTAATCAAACAACAAAAATACACACAGTATTACGGGCACATATCCAAGGTTATCCATCCTCACCTGATGTGTCTTTGAAACCGACATCTAGTCAAACCTCGTTACCCTATATGTATATATAGAAACATAATAATCACTTATAATGCACAACAAAAAGATTAAGCATGATACCGGTTTAACATTTACTAGACGGCTTTTCTGTTCATTTTAGTATCTCCATAATTATCTTATTACCAAATAGTTCATCCGACTTGGTGGTAATTACTGATTAAGTATATCCAGCCAATATATCAAAACATACTTGATTTTAAACCAAAAACCGAACAGAGCGTCCAAGCCGATTTCCCGGCCCTTAGGTCGCCTATGGCAAGAAAGTATGTATATACAAATCCGTTGTACAAATCATATAGAGGGAAACAGAACGAAGTTTGGCCCCGTAAAATATTCGTAATTTATTTAGTAATACGAAGTAAATAATATTTATAAATAATATACCCGTTAGTAAAATTGTTAAATAGAAAATATTGTCATTGGTAAGAAATCATTATAGTCGGGATACAGTATGAGTAAACATTTGGAAATATACATATGTATCCGATAACTTTAAATAGAGTGTAAGCGGTAACATAAATTAGTGGTCGAAATATTATAACCTTTATTAAAATAATGTCTTAGATAAATAGTCAAAATAATATTACCACTTATTATGTTAACATAATATTTACTGTAAATTAATGAAGCATAGTTTAGTCGTAAAATAAATTCTACACAGGTTATATACAAGTCTTATAAATACATAATTAAATCCAAAAATAATATTGTTTTTAATTTATATAGTAAATCACTAACTACTTAATCATACATATATAGTCGAAATCCATATTAAATTATGGCCATTTAGCCAATGAAATATCATTAGTAATATATATATAAGAATAAAATTGGTAAATAAAATAGGATATGGACCTATTATTATTTTAGCCCAGAAAGACGGAAACTGGACATATTAGAGACATGATAATAATAAATTAAAGCATAATTAAGAAATTAAGCCCAGGGGACCTTCACTTGCGTTTATTCCATCGGAGAAAATAATAAAAACAAGTTCGAATTAATTAAATAAAAGACTTAATTAAATTAAGATAATATGGGACTTTTATTATAATTAGCCCATTTAAAATAAATAAACTCGGAAATTAAATTTTAATGGGCCTTTTACGAGCCCAGGTAAACATAAATAAAATTAAAACGGGAATTTAAATACTATGGGCCTTTTAAATAGCCCAATCGGAAAATAAGGGCATAAATTAAATAAATGCATAAAATTAAATAAAAACATAAAAGCATAATTTAAATAAATAACACATAATTTAAATTGCATAAAATAAAATCTTTGGTTAATATTAATTGAGTTAATTATTCGTTTAATTAATCGTCGTTAAGGTCCGAGTCCGTTTAATATCGTTCGGGGTCCGATAATGATGCATGAAAGGTCCAAGGCTCGGGTTTGTACCCAAAGGTTCATTCCGGGAAATTTCTCGAGGCTGCCGGAACCTTGCCGGATTCCGGTCAAGCACTGTTCACGCAGTTCATAAAACACCATGGTCCTCATCTCTGCTCGTCAAGTATCAACGCACCCCAATACCACCTAGCTGAACCACTGCCCAACCACCCACCAACACCATCGTCACAACCATTATAGCCCCGTCGGTGTCATCATCCCCTTTACGCATCCACCGGCTCAACGATACCCAATTCACAACCAAACGCAACCCAAATCACCGTCATACGAAACAATCCAATTAATCCGAACAAGACAGAACAAGACAGAAAAGGAAGGAAAGGGAAATCGCGGCCAGAGACTCACCCAGCACAACGACGACGACGTCTCTGGTTTCAATTCCGGAGCAGCAAGGCTCAGAGGCGGCGAATCAAGCGAGGAGGCGACGAAGCGATAGCGGACCGACCTCTGTGCTCGGTGGTGTATGGAGAGGAAAGCAGGGCGGCGGCGGCGACTGGTAGAGGAACAGCGACGATGGCGGCGAGGAGGTTGCAGGGGCGATCTCGGGTGGCAACCACTGCCAGCGGCTTCAGCAGCAGCAGAAGACGAGAAGCAGAAAGGGAGAGGAGAGAGACGGTGGCGGCATGTGGCTGTCGGCATCAGCAGGTCGAGGAGGACGCGACGGCTCTCCTCATCTGGTCGATGGCGCGACTTCAGGCAGTAGCAAGGGGAGATAGGGGTGGAAGCTAGCCTTGTTATGACGGTGTTGCTTACCGACAGAGGACGGTCATTTGGGTGAGGAGGAGAGGATCGGGGCTAAGCAGCGATGGTGTGTTCAATGAGAAGATGAGTTATAGCAGAGCTATTAGGGAAGGCATAGATGGAGAGTTAGAGGCAGGGGACGAATTGAAGAGAAAGAGAGTAAGGAGAAGTTAGGAGAAAGAGGTACTGATGGGCGTGTGAAATCAGGAGGAGGAGAAGGAAAAATAAAGAGGATGTAGGGAAGAATAAGACAAGGGAAAAAGATGGAAAAGAAAGGTAGAATAGGGAGGGGCCGGTTGCGCGTGGGCGGCTGAAGAGAAAAAAAAAAAGGAAAACTAGAAGTGATATAAAGGAGAAATAATGGAGGAGAAGTAGGGCAACAAGTGAGGAAAGAAAACAAAATCAAGAATAATTGGGCTTGTCTTTACCGAAACCACAACAAATTGTACCCACCGTAAAATTTTATAATTTTTTTAAAGAAAATAAAACACATCTTGTCAAAAAAATTTTTTAAACCAATTATTATCAAAATAATTTCTAAGGAATTTTTGAGATATATGACTAGTATCGAAAAATAGATTTCCCTTGAAGAACATATTTAGTATATCATTTATTTTTAAGAATATTTATAATACATCATAAAAAATGGGTAAGCAAATGCATTGCCAAAAATTATCAGAATCTTCTTGAAAGTAGTAAGAATAAAAATGATCGTCATAAAAGAAATTATTTAGTGTGTTGGACAAGTCTTGAAATTGAAATCTCATGTTCGGTTGATCATAATGAAAATTGACTCGGGTTGGTAAAATTCTTGATTGACTGCGATAAAATTTATTAACCACCGTAAAAGTCAAAACAGCTTGGTAAAAATCACGAATATTTTACCCAGGTCGTTACATTCTACCCTCCTTAAAGGAATTTGGTCCTCGAAATTCACACCGTAATCCACTAATCCCATAAACATATATATAGTTATCATGATCATCAATCCTTTCACAAGTCATCAAATATGTGAACTCCAAATTATCACCCATGAATCACAATTAAATTTCCAATAAATTTTCCAGATTATAACCCCCGAACCATGTCGATCTTTACCTCAAAATTCATTACATAATTACCCATCAAATAATATTTCTCTTCTAAATCCACCGAAACTAGCAAAGGTCATAACTTCGATTACAGCTCTTTAAATAATACCTTAGATCATCCAATCATCAAATCCTTTTTTAAAGATTGAATCACCAAAATCATCTAATCATCGAATCCTCTTTTTTTTTTTAAAAAAAAAGATTAAATCACCTCTGACATCAAGAATTCCATGATCATTAATCCAATCCTCAAATCAAGTTTTCACATCACAACAACTTTAGTATCTAAGAATCATCAAATCATCAACCCATTTCTTAGAAATAAAATTGCATCACCTCCAAAATCGTAGAATTTTCCAAGAATATCAATCCAATCTTCAACTCAAATTATCACGTCATAGACAAAGCAGTACCCAAAAGTATTCAATTTATCACGTCATAAACAAAACAGTACTAAAAAATCATCATTTCATCATTTTCCACTTCCTCAAGGTCATATAATATCATATCATCACTTAAAGAAATAAAAACCAAAACCCATAATTAAATCTTACTTGTTCTGTCGAAACTTCCAATGCATGGATACAACAAGGTAGACTTCTTGCCGTCTCAAGGTCCCTTATCTCTCATTGTTCTTCCCGGGCAACGACCATGTTTGAACTTTATAATAAAATCTTTAAAAGCATTTTATCATCAAAATCATAAAACTCTCCAAAAATAGCGGTTACGTCTTATAAACATATTCAACCTACAGCCTAAGCTGTAAATGTCATTTTATCAAAACTCATCCTTTAAAAACTTATCTTTCCAAAACTTCAGATCAACAAAACAAAAGCATTGCAAAGTAGGGAAATACGAATAACTTGTCTTCCAACTGTATTTATGAGAAAGTATACTCACATGTGAATGTTCTGCAGCAAGCTGGCGTCCCTCGACTGGATCCATTATGCACTAACCATATGAATATGCATGCAATCATGTTAATCATGTGGAGCGAGCTATACACAACAAACAAGCATAACACACACCCAAGGACCTACCGCCCGCTCCGGTACCAAAATGAAACGCCCCATCCCAAATTTACCCTACATACAGTATTTACTGAACAACAGTGCCGACACGTGGCATAAATAGTAAATACATCAAGAAATCCGGCCCAATGGCAATATCATAACACCCGACTTCGGGAATCTCAATAACAACATTAGCACAACGGAAGCATTTATAATCTTATAAACAACATATGCAAAACTCCAAATGCGAATTAATGGATCCGAGTCCTGCCCGAGGGTACGCAGCAGCCTGCCCCGTACGTTCCTGTACCACAAACAACTCTTCCTACGGGATGAAGGCGAGGGGTGAGTCCGAAGTGCTCACCGACCAAGGATAAACAGAGATATGTAGTCAACCATAATACTTTTGAAGTAAACACAGACAGACACAACACAAGAAATCTACCATAGAACAACTGAGCCAAGACCAAAAGAAAATTTATTATTATTACCAATTTTATCTTTCGGGCCCCCGTCACTGGACAAGCTAGGGTCGTATCTGGTTACTAACTAATTCCGGATGCCAGGCCAAAACACAATCTGGGATCAACATCCCCAACAACAACCAATCCGGGATCAACATCCCAATATCCAAATCATCCGGGATCAACATCCCCAATATCCAAACAAAACCGGCCATGACACCACAGAACTAGCCTCTAACCATCTAGTCGTACCACTACTTTCCACGTGACAATTATATCATCATCTCAAATTCAGTTCCAATTCCAATATTCTATCCTCTTTTATCCAACTTCTTATTATCTCAAATTATTCCACAGACTCATCCAATCAACAATCACATATTACCAATTATTCACAATTAGCAGTTCAACGATTACTCACAAAATCTACAGACCAACACAATCCAGTACCATCAACAACAATATCCATAGCAAACAAATAACAATCAATAAACATCTCAACAGTTCAATCAAACAACAAAAATACACACACTGTACTACGGGCACATATCTAAGGTTATCCATCCTCACCTGATGTGTCTCTGAAACCGACATCTGATCAAACCTCGTTACCCTATATGTATATATAAAAACACAATAATCACTTATAATGCACAACAAAATGATTATGCATGATACCGGTTTAACATTTATTAGACGGCTTTTCTGTTTATTTTAGTATCTCCACAATTATCTTATTACCAAATAGTTCATCCGACTTGGTGGTAATTACTGATTAAGTATATCCAGCCAATATATCAAAACATACTTGATTTTAAACCAAAAACCGAACAGAGCGTCCAAGCCGATTTCCCGGTCCTTAGGTCGCCTATGGCAAGAAAGTATGTATATACAAATCCGTTGTATAAATCATATAGAGGGAAATAGAACGAATTTTGGCCCGTAAAATATTCGTAATTTATTTAATATTACGAAGTAAATAATATTTATAAATAATATACCCGTTAGTAAAACTGTTAAATAGAAAATATTGTCATTGGTAAGAAATCATTATAGTCGGGATACGGTATAAGTAAACATTTGGAAATATACATATATATCCGATAACTTTAAATAGAGTGTAAGCGGTAACATAAATTAGTGGTCGAAATATTATAACCTTTATTAAAATAAAGTCTTAGATAAATAGTCAAAATAATATTACCACTTATTATGTTAACATAATATTTACTGTAAATTAATGAAGCATAGTTTAGTCGTAAAATAAATTCTACACAGGTTATATACAAGTCTTATAAATACATAATTAAATCCAAAAATAATATTTTTTTGAATTTATAAATTAAATCATTAACTACTTAATCATACATGAAACGCCCCGACCCGTATTTACCATACACAGTAAACACGTGCCGGAACTGTGACGACCCAACCAAACCAAGCCCAGCATACGGTGTATACAACAAAAACCCGGGCTCGACAGCCCAAAATAGAAAACATCAATAACAACATAACCGGCCCAATGGCCCAACAATAGCAAAAGTAATGCACAGTGGAAGACTTAATAACTCACAAGACACTGTATGTGACACTGATGCAAACTATGGATCCAAGTCCTGTCCAAGGGATAACGCCGCAGCCTTTCTGGAATGCAACAAACCTGTACCACAAACAACCCATCCTACGGGATGAAAGCCCGCAGGTGAGGGGTGAGTCCGAAGTGCTCACCAACGAAGGATAGACAATCAATATGCAACACTATAATTACTGAAAATCAAAAACAGGCACAACAGCCAAACCAAAAGACTCGACCCAAAACCGGTCCCGGGCCCCGTCACGGATAAGCTAGGGGTCAGACCTGGTTATCAACATATTCCGGGTGCCAGACCAAATCCAAGAGAACCCAGGGATTGACATCCCAAAAATACGAACCCAGGGATAGACTTCCCAAAAATAATCACGGGATAGACATCCCAAGCATAGACATGCTTATCACAAGTAACCCAGGTCATGGCCACCACAAAACTGTAATACCCCAGGTACACCCTAGAATATAGAGAAGTATTTACATGATGAGAACTGGATGTAGCTTGGCCTTCCGGGACGTTCGAGTAGGTTGGATTGGGTATTCGGGAGAAAGTGGATAATGTTAATAGTGTTGGTGTGCATATTAGTATGGGCTTAGGCTCGGTAACATGTGCTGGTGTCGGATTGAGAGTAATGGTGAGCAAAGGCTTGGCCTAGTGCACTCAAATGGGCTCATAGTGATCCGATGGCACGGTTGGCCTAGTTTGGTGTCCCGAGTGCAAAGTTGATGATAAGATGATGATGCCTTGGCTTGTTGACGAGTTCGATAATTCGGGCTGTGCATTTCATGCATTACATATGCATCCATGACATTGACATAAGATGATATTGATGTTGATGATGGACCCTGCAGTGCCCCTGGGCTGCTTGGTCATATGAGATGATGGTGGGGTTGTACTGGGCGCCGTGTGTGGTTTGGTAGCAAGTCACGAGCACTTCCCGTGGCTGTGGGCTAAGGAGTAACATGTTGGTAAAGGCTACCAGATCACGCAGGTAGGCTTAGTACAATTTCACGATAGCTTACCCGTGGGCTGATCACGGTGCATTGATGTAAAGCTGTTGGTTGTTGTTGCCTCTTGTGTGTATCATTGTTGTTGCTTATATGGTCACCTACTTATTGAGTCAGTGGACTCACCCCCCTATTTCCTCCCCTTGTCTTACAGGTGCGAGAATGAGTGCACGGGTTGTAGGACGATGGGTATAGCCGAGTCGGACTCTTTTATTAATTGCTTATTTTGGATTGTATATGAAGGGTATGTCTTTGTGTAGCAAGTGCTAGTGCCCCTATGTAGAGTTGGTTTAATGTCATTAGTGGATTTGTCTTCATTAATGGATTTAATTACCTATTATTATCGTTGTTGCCTTTGCATTTGTTTGTTGGTGCGCTTCCATTTATGCTGCGCATATGAGGTTAGTAACCCGCGAAGCAGAGGCAGCGAGCTTCTGGCTGAGTTGACGAAAGGCCTTTGGGCGCCTTGTGGCACATGGTGGGTGCGCAAGGTACCTGGCCGGTCGCACTTAGCGGGGGCGTGACAGAATTGGTAGCGGAGCATTTAAGATGAGCATGTTTATTTATGATGTGTTATGAACATTATGAACAATTAGCATACACAAGAGTGTAGTTAACCTCTTTGATTTATTTAGAGTTAGATTTGTATTGTTTGGAGTTAGATTGTGAAGTGCTAAGTATGTTGAAGCACATGAAATAAGTATTGAGCGTTATATATTTTAATAAGTGATTATCTTAATTCAAAAGAAGTTTATGAGAGGATGAGTGAGTAAAAAGGAATAGGAGTGTAGTTTGCAAGTCGTAGCTCGGTATTAGTAAGGGAACGGAAGGTATAAAGGAATAGGTTGCAATTGTTGGTTTAGAGTTTGTAATTTGGCTTTTAAGTTCCTTAAGTAGTAAAGGAGGAAGATGATGTCTATGGAAGGTTTGGGTAATTAGTATATACTAGAGTAAAGTTGACATCCTAGATTACCAAGAGTTGATTTGGATTACAGAGTGTTAAGTTGATAAAGTGTGCTGGAAGTCATGAGCATAAGTACGGAGTATTACATATTTTCGAGAATTACGACCTTAAACTCAAAGGAAGTTCAAAGTATCTTCTATTACAGGAAAGAGTTGAGTTTAGTAATGTTCGGGAGATGATATTAAGTTTAGAGGTCGAGTTATTTAGAGAAAGAGTATGAGTCGATGTGTAAGCGGAGTTGCGCTGCGGAAGCATGGTTGGCTTGTTTAAGATGCAATTGGGCCTATGGTTGTCCAATTGGATTGAGTGATGTTCTTGTAGTTCAATTGGTGCAATTGGTGTGCATAGTGCGGGAGTAGTGCACTTTGTGGCCTAGTTGGGGCAATTGGCCTGGTTGACGGATTAAAGCGCCAGTGCACACACCAATGTGCGAATAGCGCATTTTGTGGCTTGGTTGGGGTAATTGGCCTTATTGATCAATTGGTGCAGTTGTGTGTGGATAGTGCACCGTTGTGGAGTGAATAAGACGTAGAAGTTACCAGTGATGAGAGAATGAGTATATGGGTTATAGTAGCTTATTGAGGGATGTTATGAGAAGAGTTAAGTGGAGACTTATATGGTTACATTTGGAAGGCTAACGGTACATTGCAAAGTTTTGTTCACTTGGACAATGTGGCCACAATTTATAATGTTTTTGCAATTATTGTTTTAGAAAATATTTTTATAGGCATGAAATAAGCAAGTTTGGCACGAGTACTGTTTAGCCTATCCATTTGTACTATAATGAGAAGTGATAGATAGTTGAGAGAACTAGAATCTATAAGATTGTGGTTGAGTTGTGAAACGGATTATAATGAGATGCGACCATGAGAGAGTATTGGATGTATATAGACAAAATGAACATGTCATTTGAAGTTTCTAAGTGAGGACTTGAGGTTGAAGCTATGAATTTCGAGGTAAACAAGTTGGAGATAAATTAGACTGAGTTATCACTTGAGTACCAGGATTGAGATATAGTGGGAGGAATATGGACTAATAGAGTAGCAAATGAGATTGTTCAGGAAGATGATTGGAAGTTACAGGAAAGAATTGATATTGCCTTTGAGGTTATAGTGGCTTCTGAATTTCGAGGACGAAATTCCATAAAGGAGGGGATGATGTAATACCCCAGGTACACCCTAGAATATAGAAAAGTATTTACATGATGAGAACCGGATGTAGCTTGGCCTTCCGGGATGTTCGAGTAGGTTGGATTGGGTATTCGAGAGAAAGTGGATAATGTTAATAGTGTTGGTGTGCATATTAGTATGGGCTTAGGCTCGGTAACATGTGCTGGTGTCGGATTGAGAGTAATGGTGAGCATAGGCTTGGCCTAGTGCACTCAAATGGGCTCATAGTGATCCGATGGCACGGTTGGCCTAGTTTGGTGTCCCGAGTGCTCGATTCATCTTATCGGTCGATAAATGACGGGAAACACTAAGAATATAATTATTTGGTGTAATAGGTTCATTAGAGGCATGATTGGCCAAGGGGATTATCGGGTGGCTCGATTAGGTGTGAAAT